>JAGDQP010000255.1:161520-173701 GCA_022664845.1 Lepisma saccharinum
CAGTATCCTTTTCCTTGCCGTTCCGTTTATATCATTACTAACCACGGGAGTACAAAATTTTTCAGTATCCTCTTCCTCACCACTAATATCATTACTAGCCACACGAGTACAAATACGATGAAACCTCCAATCTAAGACACTTTTTAAAATTTTAAGTAGCCAACCAGGAATCATTACCGTACGTTTTAAATATTGAAGCAAGAACTTTAACGTTCTTATAATTAACAGAGATTAATGAAGTTTGATTCGGAATTAAGTGAGCCTGATTTTATCTGTATATATTATGAACATAGTGTTTACATGAGGGCTACGAATTTTAATATAATAAATAAATAATAATAAATAAATCACAGCCATATTCAATCCACTAGTGGATGAGGCCTCTCCCCGAAGGGAGGAGTGGGTCTACTGCTCCCACGCTGACCAGACGGGTTGGGAGAGGAGAGGCGAAGCTCTCACTGTGATCGCAACTGTCTGTTATTCACAGCAGCTCCCCAATAGTCCTCACGATGCTGGGTCAACACCGAAATTTTTGAGTTCCCACCGGGAATCAAACCCGTGACCGCTCGCACTGAAGTCGAGCGCGATACAAACTAGGCTACGCAGGAGCTCCAATATTATAAATATTTTCCAGGTTTATTTTCTCTAACGACTAAAGAACTGTATCTGTAAGCCAAGAGAGTTCTGTCAGGTAACTTATTAATATCGTCACTTTGTCACTTGCTGCTACTGTTCCGGAAATATTCCACTGACAGAGTTCCGGCTTTGCTTCGTGTACTCATAATGACATAAATGTATCGGAGTTAAATGTCACCAAATGGTGTAGGGAATACGGTTTAAGAAAAAAGAAAGCTGATTGCACGTGCCGGTAACCATTATGTTTTCAACGTTAACGATTAAAATTTAATGTAATTTTTTGGTGACGTTTAAGGCAATTTTGTCTTAGACTGGGATAGACTATGAGACAGAAAGCTGGAATGAATTCGTCCAGAGATATCTTCCTGATATTTCCATGAGTGACGAAATACTCTGGGGCAGTAGTTCTGAACGTATTTCATTCAGGTCCATCATGTGACCTTACACGAATGGCTAGTGACTAGACCTTGCGCACACGTAGCTTGCCTTGTTCCTTTTTTTCAAAATAGATATCGAGTGAAATTATTTCAATTACTTTAGCCAGCGAAATCGCAGTCCTACGAAGTTTTGTGTCATACGTCGTTTCAACAGGTGTACTATAGGTTGAGAATTACTGCTCTGGAGAAACCTCAATCAGGGGAAACAGCCTCTGGGATAATTCCCAGAACATTCCAGTTGTGAATCCAATGCTCTACCAACTGAGCTGCGACGCTTGGTTTCAAGGTTAGAAATGTTGAAATGACCCCGGTAAATACGTTGTTTTACTTCTTGCCTTGTAATCAAAGGGGCCCAATTTTGATTCCTGATAGGGGAACATATTTGAACATAGTGATTCGGAATTCACAACTGAACGTACTGTCAATTGGTTGACATTTCTATTCGATCAAAGGCAATGACTAACCACCATAGGTTCATCTTTTTCTCATTTACTGTCGTGTTATAGATCTGCCTATTTACACTTTCTTGAGGAGAAGCCTAAGCGAGATTCAAAATAAAGGTTAATGCTGTGATTCATTAATGCTCCGGTCCGCAGACACACAAACATTAATATTTATGAAATATGTTGGCAACACTGACAATTGGTTTCCTTAAGAACGGGAACACCCACAGTGTTCTATAGTGTCAAATAATGTTTGTCAAGTTTGGTGTTGATACGTAGCACGGTATGGAAGAAACTTTAGAAAAATTAATATAAGATTATTAAAACAGTTGGCAACACTGATAATTGCGGAGCCTGCTTAAGAAAGTTCCGGTAGCTATGAGCTAATATAGCCAATACCTGACCAATTACTCTTTAACCATGTCTACACATTGTGGTTCATGAGAGATATATGTTAGGACCCTAGTTGGTAACGCTGACAACTGGGGTGCTTGGGAGCAGTGACACCAACAGTTTTTTTGTATTGTATCTAATAATGTTTACACCAATTTTGGTGCGGATAGATCTAATGAAATGGAAACAATTAAATAACAATATTAAGAAATGAGTTGGCTACATTGATCCACTGCACGAATTAAGACGGTTTAGGAGGCCTTGACCTCTCGACTTGCCGACACATTTCCAATGACACTTCAAATAGCTTTAAAGTTGTGAACGGACAAAGCGAATATAATGACTCTTTGAAAATACCTACGTGTTTATAAAATGTACAAAAAATAAATATATTAGTTTTTTAAAAAAAATAGAGCATAAAGGTATTCTAGCTACTAATCAAACATACACGTATGTACAATTATTACTAATTGTTATATCGCACTGGAATAGGTTTGACATTTTTAAACGTAACGGTACAGAAAGAGAGAGAAAGAGAAAGATAGAAGGAGAGACAGAGAGAGAGAGATAAGAGATTTTATTGATTTCAATTCGATCAAATTAAAAGTTGATTAAATTCCAGGGACGCTTTAGTCTCGTATCTCTTCCTAACTTATATTGTGCAATACAAAGGTCCCTTTATTTTCTTCTTTTTCTCTCTGAAAAAATTAATTTCACTTTTGTTCCTATATTTTTTTTATTTTTTTTTTTAAGAAATAAGGGTAATCACAGGGAAAAAAAATAATTACAATCTTGTTATATATTTGTTTTATAATTTTGATATATTTCATATAAGTAAATGTACGGTAGATGGATGCGGTATAGCTTCGAAACATAACCTAGTTTTGTAATCAAACGGGATGCAACTGCAATTATTTTTGGGAACAAAATTAATAAAATATATTATGTGTTGTAGCTAATGATGTCTTTTTAATATACTGGGAATAAATTTATTATAAATTTGTAATGTATTATCATATCTGTTGTACAATATTTTATATAAATGGAATTCTTGTTAATTAGAAAATATTTTTCATTATAAATAATTAACTCTGTACGATTTGTAGGACAGATGCAAGGGCAAATTTTAAACCAACTGGACCAAATTTTCGATTGTGATTCTGTTTTTTGAACGCTTAATATTGTTATGTTGATCCACATACTGGACTGCACATATTGAAATTCAATCTATCTATGACCTTCAGCTTAGGTCGCGATAAGGGAGAGGAAAGGATGCGAGAAGTTGTCGGGTAGGGTCTAAGTTCAAGGTGCCATTCCAGCATCTACTTGGTATGATTGAGGGAATACCCTGGAACAACCTGTCAGGATGGTTTACCACTAGGGTTGTCCACAACCTCCCAAATGTTAGCCAACGCTCTACTATTGAGCTACGCCCACTTGGTAGGATTACGCATATAAATAGTACGTCCTGTTTATAGTATTCACGTTAGTTGCAAGCAGTGATTTCACCAGACGCTGTAAGGAGGTGTCAACCCAAAATTCTCGAGAGCACCCCCCAACTTAAAAGAGATTAGGGTAAAAAATCGATAGAAAGTATTACTCAATGATATAACATAGTTGCCAATACACACGGAAAGAAATAAAAGGTTACCAGCAACCCAAAAATGGGTTAATGTAACAGAGTGAGTTGGTAAATATAGAGCTTAATAAGTACAAGGTTACAGCAACCCAGCTAAAAAGGTTAGATCCAGTGGGTTGATTTAACCCTCCACGTAGGTTATTTTAAAGGGTTATGATAATCAACTGTATTTGGTTATTTTAACTCATCCCAACGAAAATTTGTAAAAAAAAATGTGGTAAAATCGTCTGGAAGCAAGTTATTGTTATGATTTACACTATATGTAGCTTATTATAGTTATCTTTGAAAAAGAGAAAAAATGCGCGCCGGGCTGGGATCGAACCGGGGGACCTCATGCGTTGTAGTTCGAAGCGCTAACGACTACACCACCTAACACTTGAAGCTTACGGTCGATAATGCATGTATTTCACAAGTTGCGCTACTGTGATATTCATTATATGAATCTCAATGTTGCATATTACACTTTCTCATCAATAGAATATTAATAATAATTATATAGCACTACATTCCTAGATTTAGGGTTGCTAGATTACCTCCTAAGCTTTACCTTAACGTTTTGGCGTTGGTACAAAACTTCCATGTGGAAGCCCTTCAGACCGCCATCTCGTATAGATGAGACTCGGTTCAGCTAACCCTCATCAAGGTTAAAAAAATAACTAATTCTCAGAAGGTTAAATTTACCTGCACATTAAACGGTTAGCATAAACGAGCAGTGGGTTAATCATGTTGTTTAAATTAACCGTGTTGTTGGTTTATTCCTTCTTGTACCAATCGTGTAGGTAACTGACTACCCACGAATTGGTTGTTTTTACCCTGATTTCTGTTAAACCTTTTCAATGGGTTACAATTTACCTACATAATTAGGTACTTTCATGTCTCGAAAGGGTTGTGGTAAACAACCAGTAGGTTATGGGCAACCCTTTTGGTCATCAACCTAGCAAAATCTTGACTTAGTTAAAACTAATTTCTTTCCGTGCAGCAAACAGAAACCTAACATCCGCATTTTGGTTTCAGGGCGCAGTAGCGACATCTGAAGAGCTTTACATCAACTATGTGAACTAGGGGTTGATAACCCTTCAGAACGCGTAGCCGGGTCTAAGCATACAAAAATTTATCTAGGAGATATTTACTCAATGGTATGGGAAACACCACTTACACTCTCCCAATTTTGACTTCACACCCCTGAAAACTGAAAATTCTGGCGGAATCCCTGTTTGCAAGAATTAAGACGTAAACCAGAAAACGGGTAGACTAATACAGTGAGAACAAACGTCACTGGATTAAACTGGAAGTGGACAAAAGACGTTAACTGTTATCTCCTGCTTCAGACCTTAATTTCGAATGCAATCGAGCGCTCCAATGCTAAAGTAGAGGTCATAGCCATGATACCGTATTAGCTGTTTCACGACGTTGACTGCCATCCTGCGTTAGAATCTTCATACTAAGAATCACAGGCAATCGTGTTTTCTGCATAAGACCGCAAAGTAAATACATATTTAGGTTATACTTTTGTGGTAAGACCTCTGGAGATAGTTTGACGGTAGGAAACTTTGTTTTCAAACTCAAACAATACTTTCTTCTCTACATTTTTTACATCGCTCTTCACGGTTTTTATGACCTTTTCCCTTTTCTTCCTGAAACCAAGCTTCGCCTTCGAGAAAATCTTTAAGAGAGGCGGAATTGCAAGTCGCCATTGTTTGGTAGACTTCCAAGGGACCATTCAACTCACTTAGGAACCAAAGTAAAGGCGAATGAATCACCCTATATAGTGTTATCTACGTTGACTACAACTTGCGTCAAAACTTTGGTTGTTTAGACACTCTTTAAGTCACTCAGCAAGGCATAGAGAAAGAAAACCAGGCTGCTTTGTATAGAATGTTTTGTTTTTGAAAGTTTCTTAAACTCTTCGCATTTTAAAATACATTTCAAAATGTAATTTGTTTAGTACTATACTATTATTCATACTAGTATGAAGTTTAGGAGTCTACTCCAATATTTCAGTCATTATCAGTGGCGGTTCGTGGTGATTTTTTAAAAAGGTGAAGTGTTAGCATAAGACACCCCCGTAAATCCCGCATATTAACCATTATCCCGTATTTCTAGGCTTAGTTGCATTACTCGTAATATCGCATGCCGACCTGATGGAATACTAAAAATCTTGCTAGATTACTTTAAAATGTTTCCAACCTTATAGCTATTGGAACAGCTGTGACACTCCAAAGCTGTTTGGGTATTTCTTCTACGCCTACACTTCTTTACTTAAGAACCATAGCTTCTGGTACTTACAAGGTTCTTAAGTGCTTAACTGTTAAGCAATTTCAGTAGTTTGAACTCCGTTGGGTGATTGGTAACATTGTAATTAAGGGATTCCGGCTTCGATACCCGTTGGAGACGCAAGTGTTTTGGAGCCTATTTTAAACTAGAGGTTCAGTTGTAAGGATATAATCTTGCCCATGGACCTTCACTTCATCGACCTGCCTCCAGGAAGAATACCCATCATTATCGTCATAATCATCATCAATTGTTTTTCTGCGTTTAAATTGAGGCACTTAGAAGCAAAAAGAGACAAGTGTCATCGAAAAATTAAAAGAAAAGTTCTAATTCATCTTTTACATAAATTATAACACAAAACTTTGACACAAAAATATTCATATCTTGTACAAAGGTGCAATGTGTCTGTACAAATTGCATTTCTTTAGCTGGTCACGTACTAAATATGTTGTTCCCTTGTGGCGGGAAAATTGCTGTCTTTAACGCAGCTCAAACCTTCCTCGCCTTCTCAGTCTTAATCCCAAATCAGCCACCTTTACCACTAGACTGCGCGTGGTCAGTTAAATAGTTTGTGGTTAATATTATTGACTATTTTTTTCGAATGAAACCAAAGATAACGATAGTGATACAATAACGAGTAATTTAACGAAACAGAAGATTATTAAACAAAATTAAGGATTATACGATAAAGAAAATCAGCGTGTGGGATATCGTCAAAAGTATTTGCCATTCGATATTGACCGATGTTGGATAAAAACATTTTTCGAAATCTCAAATTGTCCGTTACTGATATCGGCTGATACTAATGTGCTATTGGGATTCATAGTGTATTTTTATTTAATAACATAAATATTCTGTTTTTAAGATTTTAGATACCAATCTATAATGAAACAATTCAAAGTTATTTTTCTCTCGTTGTACTAAAGAACCAAGTTGCAATAAGTTTCTTTTTCCGTCACTAGAGAGCAGAGTATTATGAAACAGCAGAGACACCTACTGTTAGCTTTGAGAACTCGCTGTACAGTTTGTAGACAAAGAGAAATTTAGTCGTATTATCTTTCGTTATAAATTCTGATTAAAGTAGGGCCTAGTTGTTAGTTAAATAAATATGACGATCAGCCCATTATATCCCTGGTCAATCAGAATAACCATTTTAATATTTAACAAGCAGACAATAAGATACTAAAGCAAATCTATCACACTAATGACATTGTAGTAAGTCAAAACAGTAGGGGGAAACAGTTAAAAATATTGCAGACAAAACAGATATAAGAAAATGATAAAATTAATCACATTTTTTAAAAAAGTTAAATCTATACAGGATGCTCCTGAATTAATAACACAAATAATAATATAACATTGAAATAAATAACATTTAAATCAAAACAAGATGGAAGTTTCTCTGAAGACATTCCGAAATCTGATTACTACAGGCTTTCAAAGTAACTGCAGCATCGTCACGAATGACGTCATGGAGGGGATTTATATGCTTTTCCTATTAAACCATTCAATTTCCCTGACAACACAAATCTTACGTTGCGAAACCTGTCTATGTGGCACTCACTCAATCAAAAAAAAAAAAAAAAATGGTGTCCACCCAACGTCGTGAGGCCAATTGGGGAGCTACCTGAATAAAGAGGTAGCGATCACAGTTGAGAGCTTCGGCTCTCCTCTCCCAACACGTCTGGTCAGCGTGGGAGCAGTAGACCAACTCCCCCCCTTCGGGGAGAGGCCTCATCCACTAGTGGATTGAATATGGCTGTGATTTATTTTATTTATATATAAAAGGTGCTACTTCGACTGCGATTGACTAAACCGACATCGCTTACGTCAATAATTGAGCTATGACGTCATTTGTGACTATGCCGCCCTGAATTTGAGCGCCTATATCTCCAAAACTATGCATAATTTCAAAATTCTTCAAAGGATCTGTTTTTTTTTCTGTAAATAATTACCTCTCGAAGTTTGCACCATTCTTTTTGGGGGACCATAACAGTTTTATTAGCTATAATAATTTACTACTTGCTCAAACATATAAGAGTAATCTTATTAAACTATTAAACACTTTAAAATCTAATAAGATATTTAAAACTCTTCCTTTAATTCAGAGGCTTTCACATCTAATGAACATTGTAATCATCAATCTGTTAAAAAAATTGTTTTGTGCTTTCATTAGCACAATATTATTTTATTGTTGTTAAAGATTCATTTTTGAAAATAATATGATCTCAAGGACACTAAATAAGATAGCAAGAGAAAGGAAAACCCAAGATAAATATAACCCTCTGACAAGAAAGCAATAAGAGAAATGTGATAGTCACACCAGAATCTAATGAAATTTCTAGTTATGACGAACGAATTGAGTTTGTCCGCCATTACATTACAAGTTAACATTATTTTGATGCGATGAGCTTTGCGGAGAAATCAATAACTTTGAAAAGGAATGGGATGGGCAGGTTGGCTGCTGCAGCAGGAGGCGGAGGAGGTGGGTGGGGGGGAACATGAGGAGAGGAAAGCCTTCTCCATTTAATCTGCGCAATGCTTGCTGCGTGGTGTAGTTGTATTTGGTTGTAAAACTCTGTATATAAGCTTTATGTCCATCAAAGTTATTCCTCATTCACTCTACGGGAATATTAGGCAATATTCCCTTTCATTTTTGTGTGCGTTTTTTTTTTTTTTTTTTCGTTTCTGGAATTGGAAGGTCAAGTTAAAGGTGTGATAAACATAAAAGCTAATTGTTCGAGCATTTATTTTGAGGTTCGAACAAACTGCTAAACCAGTTAAAAATTACTCCTCATCCGCCCGTTTTTTAAAGTGAAAAAAAAAAATCCGTTCGGGAATTTTAGATCCGAAATTCATTATCTACTGTATCAGTATATACGTTCCGCGTTACACCGTTTTATTGACGTGATTCTCGATAGATTAAACATCAAAATGTAATAAATTTGTTCTTTACATATTTATGAGATGGAATCAGACAGGTGTTTAATTCTAAAAATAGAAAAATCACAGATTCAGTTTTCTATAGGCTTCATAGACACCTTTCGCTGGAGATTGTCACTTGTCTGAGGATGACGTCCCTCGTTGAACAGACTTCCCACATACAAATTTTGACCTGTCTCAAAAGTGTATTAAAACTTTCTTTGACAAGTGTGACAAATTAAAGCAAGCTTAGCAACTCAAGCCCAAAAAAAAAGTTTTAAAACAAGGTTCAATCCAGCAGTTTAATTTAGAAGAATCAAGATTGAAATAGTTTTGATAGGACAGAGAAGAAGAAACTAATGCACTTGTTAAAAAAAAATAAAACGTTAATCTGGATGGTGATCGAACCTAGATCCTTTTGCACCCCGATCAGGCTGTAGTCATCATACCATGGAATCATTCGACTTACTTCGCTTTCCAAGAGCTATGGATACTTAGTTCATCAGATTCACAAGAGATGGCAGTAGTAAAAAAAGGTTGGAGCTACCGGCGAATAGCTTACGACGAAACATTCGTAGCACGTGATGGGACTTCACCGCACTCAGTGCAACGAAATAAAATTCAATTAGGTTTCAAGTTTAACTATTTTTTTTTCAAGAAACTTGTTTCATGCTTGTTTATTACGTTTAACGTAATATGAAGTTTAACAAGATAAAAGCAACTGACTAACAACTTTGTTACAAGCTGACATGCTATATCGGTTCTGGGTAAGCGATAGGGAAGTTATCAACCAGGGTCTATATCTTACTATGATCCCGATATTTGTTTGTAGGACTTAAGAAATCATTGTAAAACTGCATTCACCATGGGTGGCATAAGCGTGACTTGAATCCGCGACGGTTACCTAGCTGAATATCTCCAATTCAGATAACTAGGTTATGGATTCTTAGGTTTGATACTATTTTATTCCTGCATAATTAATGGAAAAATTTCGTGTTTTCTTTACATTTTAAATTGCTATGAGTCAAAGAATAATAATTTTATAGGACCTAAAATATCCTAATTTGGAGGTTAGGATCTAAATTATCCTAAATTAGCTTTTGTTTCTAATTCCTTTGTTTGCGCGCTACACAGTAACGTGAAAAGTCCTGGAAACAATAACTAATAATATTTTCTTCCTTAGTGTAATTCTAAGAAAGTGAAGTGATGTTTGTGCTGATAAGATTTCAAATATAGATTTAAAAAAAAACAATGTATTAGGTTCATTGAAGTTCTAGAAAAGTGACGTAATAAACAGGCTTTGCTTATCCTTTACCAGACTTCAACTATCAGTAATGAAAATGTTATTATTCCGTACAAGATTGGTTAGCTTAAAATTTACTAAATAGTGTTAAAAGATAAGTTTTGAAGTGCATAATAAACAAAGTGTTAACATATAAGCAAATGTAGGGCTAAAATGTCCTTTTCTGTAATGTAAAATAAAATCATAAACAACATTTTTAAAAACCTATAAAATCCTAATTTGAACTTTTTAGAGCATAAAAATCCAAAGCTTACTAATAACAAACAGTACACAACAATAAAATATTTTTGATGAAAACTTTAATAGCGCTTCCATTTTTTCTGGACTCTAAACTTCTTTTTAGATAAAAAAAAAAATCAATGTTTTAGAATGTATACCAAGCCCCTGCAGTCCAACGGCAGAACTTCCAGACGATAGTGGAAATGCACATAAGTTCAAATCCTTCTGCAGACAACCCTGAGTCACTATTTTCCCTCAGTTTTACCAGACGAGTACCGGAATGATACCTAAACAAAGGCCCTGACCAAGGACGGACTGGTAACCAAAGGGCCCACCCAAGAAATTAGAAACGGACCCACTCACTGGTAACTAGAGGACCCACCGGGGAAATTAGAAAAAAAAACACTTAGCGTTGCCCACGAGACGAGACGAGACAGAGAAATGGCTATAGAAAACGACACGAGACAGAACTCTCGTAATGTAAAATATACATCTTTACAAGACGAGACACTCTATGGACAAGACATTTTCGAGACGATACAGCCTAAATCTCGTCTCGTGGGCAACACTTGACCCACTCAATGGTAACCAAAGGGCCGTTATGGTAGTGGGCGTTGTGGAGCGTGAGCTCCAAAAGGGACTTGCAAGGATCTTAAGGATACTGACCAGGTCTCAAAATACGAAGAAATAAGTAAATATATTTCCTTAAAAAATATGAATGTAAATTTACATGGCTCCTTGCTATTTGTGATGACCTCAAAGTAGACCTGCTGAAATGATAACTTCAAAACTGCCCTTATGTTGGTCATAACAAGTCTTCTGTATCAAAATTGCTAATTTTGGAAGTCCGGCAATACCCTAACGCTACAACTAGTAACAAGAGTGTGTTAATTTGTCTTCTTTAAGCTTCTAAACAAAAGGGTCGAGGGAGATCTACCCGGAAACTCACGGATTCCCGGCCTGATCAGTCCGACCCTGGCTCTAGCTACTACATTCAGTCTCTTTGGCGCCAAAAGAGTGCTCGTTGAGGGACGTTCATCCCTGAAATATGTGACTGTCTTAAGCCACAGCTGCCTGATCGCCCCATGGAGAATAAATTAATATAGAAATCCAGAACGTATCTCACATCGTTTTCCTATCACAATTTTGTCATCTTGATGAAATCAGTTCATGTGCTGTTTGGTAGATTCTACTCCTACAAGTACAAGTAGATACAAGTTTCTACTCCTTTCACAATTAGTGCTCATTTAATAGAAACTAATTATATTGCATCATTTTGCCAGGAAACTATTTGAGAGAAAATTTCATGTGAGAGAAAACCAGAATTCGATATGTAAAATATATTTGTCCGCCAGCATATTTAACGAATGTATTTTGTTTTAAAATTAGTTTACGTATCTAAATTTGATTATTCGTTTATGTTTTTCTTATGTAGACATTGCATTTGCAGGTTAAAATTAATTGGTAGAAGACAGAGGGACTTGGCTAATTTTAAAACAAAACAAAAATATTCCATCAGAAGATAATGATAATGGGTGTTTTGCAAGTACCAAGTACGGACGTTTATCCCCCAGAGGTTATTGGTGTCCGTGAACCGATAATACTTCGCCATTGCCTTCGATTGGATGATGTTCTAACTACGGGACCTAAGTTTAAAATAGGTTCCGAACCCATTGTGGCCCCACCGGGTAACGAACAAGCTTGATTACAAAGCGGGAAATAATACCACTTAGCCTAGTAGAGAAACTATTGTGTTAAATGTGGTAAATAATTTTCAAATAGGCCTAAAAGCGTCATTATTAATCATGGCCTTATTAAATCAAGAATGTTGACAGTTGTGCCTTGGTGGACTCTGTAAAATATAAATAAGTTTTAAATGCATGAAGCGTAAAATATAAATAAGTTTTAAATGCATGAA
>JAGDQP010000256.1:9264-20894 GCA_022664845.1 Lepisma saccharinum
TTATTATTATTATTATTATTATTATTATTATTATTATTATTATTATTGAGCTTATAATTCTCTACTTAAAATAGAGAAAAGTATGAAGAACCTCCATTTTTATAATTTAACAGTTGAGAAAAGAAAGAATAGATTTTAAAAAAAGATTCCAAAAGAGACAAACCGCACGGCTCCCGTGCCGCTAGTGTGAACCATCCAATGCTGTGCAATGGCCTCTAAGGCACTTGCAGCTCCCACACGGTCGCCGCACCGCTATGGTCAATGCGGCAGGTCTGCAGCACCGTCCCGCAGCCGCAGTAGGTGTGAACCACTCCATTTATTTCAATGGCCCATAAGGTTGAGTGACGGCTCCCGCATCGCATGTGTGAACCATCCATCCATCCAATAATTGTCTCTTGTGGGGGTAGAAGTTTCGAGCCTGGGGCTCCTGCCTTCACTCTTGAACTGGGCATGAATGATATTAGAGACTTCGTGGCAAACAGGATGGTAGACCCTGTAGGCATGTTTGGGTCACTGAGTTAGCGCAATACGTATGGATGGTGTAGGTTGTTGGTTATTAATGATTTAATGCTTGCAGGAGATTCTGGGTAATATGAACGAAGCGGAAACAACTGGCTTGTCGAGAAGTAGAAATGATCAAAAGATTGGAAATTGATAGCGAAAAATAGATGACAGCCGGGTGGCATTGTTTGTATTAAGTTGCTTGACTGGAAGTGGACAAGAAGTGTATAAGAAGTGCACTTTAGGGGTTGAGAGGTGTGGAAGTGTATACATCTGTAAATTGGGCCCTAGTGTTCGTCGATTGTGTGTGTGTGTGTGGGTGCTTGCGGTTTGTGTGTGTGTGTTGGTTTATCTCAGGCGAGGGCGTTTGTAATTCTGACGACGTGCCTGGGTAGTTCCAATGCTGGTAATGTGTTGGTGGGGGCTGTTGTGGACTCTATGCCAGAATGCAGTATTTACAGTGCGAAGGAAGTCTGCGATGGTGGGTAATTCTGCATCCTCGTGGAGTTGTGCTGTTCGGGTTCCTCTGTCATGGCCAGTGAGTGCCCTGAGGGCCCTGTTTTGCGTGACTTGTAGGTGCTGTAGATGATATTGTGCTGCGTGGAGCCAAGCTGGAGCTGCGTAGGCCATGACGGACCGGACTATGAGGGTGTAGATGTGACTGCGGGTTGCATATTGTAAGGCGGGAGAGTGGAGGAGAGGATAAAGGATGGCAATTCGTTTGGTGGTCTTCTTTGCTAAAGCTGTGAGGTGTGGTTGGAACGTCATTCGGTGGTCAATGGTGACTCCTAGGTATGTGGCTTCTGAGTGGAACATTAGCGGTTCATGTTTGAAGTAAAGCGGAAGTTGGATGTGATACTTCCGTCTTCCGAAAACAGTGCATTTCGTCTTTTCCGGATGGATGTCAATTCTCCAGGCAGTTGTCCAATCAGCTAGGATGTCCAGTTGTCTTTGTAGGTGGGCGAGGGCGAATCTGTTGTTGACATTCCTTGTAAAGAAGGTCGTCGGCATATGTTGCTACCATGATGTGTGGGGAGATGGGCAAATCAGCAGTGTATAAGGCATACAGTAGTGGTGATAGTGTGGAGCCTTGCGGGACACATTCGAGGATGGAATGGGGAGTGGAGAGGGCAGATTCACAGCGAACTCGAAATTTTCTTTTTTGGAGGAAGGAGACAAGGAGTAGGACATAGCTTGAATTGAAGTTCATTTTGTGTAGCTTATAAAGGAGGCCTTCGTGCCAAACTCTGTCGAATGCACTTTTGAGGTCAATAAAAACGCCGGCTGTATATTGGCCTTCGTTCATGCCGACGCAAATTTCATCTATTACTCTAACAAGCTGGGTTTGAGTATCGTGGCCGGAACGGAAGTCGAACTGGTGGTCTGGTAGGAGGTGTTGTTGATTGACGTGGGATAGAAGGCGATGAAGGATAATTTTCTCAAAAAGTTTACTAAGGTGGGAGAGGAGGCTGATGGGGCGGTAATTGCACGGCAAAGATGAGTTTTTTCCGGGTTTGGGAATCATGGAGATGATTGCCTTTTTCCATGTGGTGGGGAAGTGGGAAGTAGAGAGGATGGAATTGAAGAGAGAGGAAAGATACGTGTGGAGGCTGAGTGGAGCTTCTTTGAGTGCTTCGGTTGGACGGTCCTGGAGCTTTGTTTCTTGGTAATTCCGCACTTAATTGCTGGATTTCCGTTGGATCGGTGAGTTCTGGTTGGTCTTTTGGAGGTGAAAATAGCAGGGGTGATGTTTTTCTTTCGATGAAAGGCACTTGAGTTGGGGGAGGGGGAGGGGATTTGGCTGAAATTGTGCTTCAAGGTGAGTTGCGAAAATGTCTGCTTTGCGTGTTGGAGAGAAAGTGAGGCCCTGGGGAGTGAGTAGCGGAGGGGTGGCAGCTTTTTCTTCTTTTTTGAGCATTGCTTTACTAATCTTCCAGAACTGGTAGTTTGGGCGATCTGCTTCTCTAAGTTGTTCATTCCAGTGAGCATTCCGGAGTCTTGTTATTCGTTTCGATACTTGTTTATTTAGGTTGTTGTATAACTGTTTGAATGTTGGGTGTCTCGTTTTCAGCCATTTTCGTCTAGCCCAGCGTTTTATGGTGATGGGAGCGGAAGTGAGCTGCTCGTCTGGAGTGGTCTGTTGTGTTATAGTGGTAGTGGTGGAGGCTCTATAGGCGTTTAGTAGTAGGTCGGATAGATTGGGAATGACTTGCTCAATGTCAGTGGCGTTGGTTGGGACCTGTAGCTGTAGAATTTCTTCTGCTAGTAGATGGCGGTATGCATTCCAGTTGGTTGTCGGAAGTGGGGGGGGGGCAGAATTTATCCAGGAAATGTCTGTGTTCAAATGCGAAAGTAATTGGGAGATGGTCGGAACTGAGTGCAAATGTTGCTATTGGTGGTTCAATGATTTGTAAATTGGCGACGAGAGCAATGTCCAGTACATCAGGTCGACCACCATTCTTCGGATAGTGTGTGGGAGTGGTGGAGGCGTAGACATTCCAGTCCTGTGTTGGTAGAAATCCTTGGAGATGGAGTCCCGCAGGGTTATGTACTAAGCTGTTCCATGCTGGATGTTTAGCGTTGAGGTCACTAGCGGTCAGGACTCGGTGCCCCAGATTGCGAATGATATCGAGGTCTTGACGGAGCAATGGGATGGCTGGTTTCTTGTATACTGAAACTATGTAAATGGGGTCTCTGGGGGTGTGTAATTTGACAACTGTGGCTTCTATTGTTTGGAGTGGAGGCAGAGTGATCCGTTCATGAGCCAGAGAAGTTTTAATGATGATTGCGGTACCTCCTTTTGGGGGGTTCGGGCGATCGTCTCGATAGATGGTGTAATTTGGGAGAGAAAATCTATGAAATGGTCGTAGATGGGTCTCAGATAATAAAGCAATGTCTATTTTATGTTCATGAAGGAAGTATCGGAGCTGAGGGATGTGATTTCGGATTCCATCAGCGTTGTATTGAAGGAGCTGCACTGCTCTTGCGAGTTTTCTCTTTTGTCTATTGTGTGCCATTGTCCAAAGATGGTGGCAAAAAGGTGGACAAAGGCGGCAATAATGGCCAAATCGCTTTCAGCAGTGAGGATTTTCTTGACGCCAGTTTGAATCTTTGACGTTGTGGTTGTGAAGCCTAGGCCTTGACAGAGCGAGAGGACGTCTTTGAAGGTTGAGAAAAGTTGATTAAGTCCTGTGATGGTTTCAGAGGTATCTGGTGGAATTTGTAGCTGCTGTTGCTGTAGATTCTGGTGTGGTGGTGGTTGCTGCTGCTGCTGTTGTTGATTGAGATGGTGATTTTGGGTTATAGTCGAAGAGTTGGTACGAGAGGACGTATTGTCAGTCTGTTTGGGTGTTTTATTTGGCTTTGATATTGGCGGGGGCACAGTGGGAGTTGTTTTCGGGGGCAGTGGCGGTGCGTGGGGGGCCCCGGGGGCGGTAAAGTGGGAGCTGGTGTGTCAGAAGTGAGTGGGTTCGTCACTGATTGCGATTTCTTCTGAATTTGCTGGTTTCTCTTCGCCGGGGCCTTTTTGATGATAACCAGGGCTAAGGTGGCAGGCAATGTAGCTCGGATTGGGGAGAAACGAAGATTATATCATGGTGGTTGATATACCGGATGGAAAGTGCCGTTTGGGAAGACCGAGACGACGTTTGGAGGATAATATTAGAAGGGATCTTCGAGAAGTAGGTGTTTGTGATGAAAACTGGCTTGATGTTACTCAGGATAGAATCATTTGGAGAACATTTGCCACTGTGGCGATGAACTTACGAGTTCTGTAGGCCATAGAGTAAGTACAGTAAGTTAGTTCATTTATTTTTAGACCCAATGCTGCTATCAGTCTGTAACAGTATCAACGCCTTTCTAGTAATCGATTCAAGTAGTCGAGCAAGGTTATGGGCTGTTAGAAGATGAAACAGTTCAATCAGAGCTTATTGGATCATTGCATACTAGTGCCTGGCCTAGTAGCTATTAAAACAAATAGCTATTTAAAACATTTCGTAAGTAGCTATTTTAATTGAAAATTTAGTGAACTGCTGATCCAGTTTGAAGTTTCGGGCATAGAAACTAAAAATATAATATTTCGAATATTTAATATATTCCAGCCGGCGTTAAGAGTACGTACGTTTATTTGTCAAAGATGCGAGAATTTATATGTTATTGACACTTGCTGGGAGAATTATTTCCTGTATATATATATTTTTTACATGGTTATCTGCGATATACTAACCTGGCATGATGCGAATTCAGTCCCTTTTATAACAGTTGATTGAGTTATTACCCTTTCCTAAGATCATGTAAACACACCCCACAGAGCAAACTTCCTTCGTTTCTGACCCAGTGACTCAGCTGGTCCGTGGCTAACAAACAATTTGTAATGCAGATTACCTTTACCTCTTCACATCAGCGTCACACTAAGGAGACAGGTGTCTATTGTCATGTGGTTTGGACTCTTTGGCTACTCTTCTTTCCATCACAGATTATAGTTTGAGATTGGACGCGAACTGCTGAAGGCAGGGTCACTGAGATTCGGGTGGAGTCACATTCTTACAACTCCACGGGGGAAGATTCGTAATATCTTAGTCCGCCGTCAGGTCTCAACAACGCGTTGTTGCCATATGTGTGTGTGTGTGGTCCATTTATCGACGTTGCCAGTTCACATGAGTTATTTTCTTAATTATCCTGATTATAGGAAAATTAAGTTTTGTAAGGAAAAATATATTTATATACTTTGTGTTCATACCTTTGTTAGACGCAGTTTACATTATCTAGAGATATTGAACGTGATGAGAGTTCACATTTAGAGCTATTAGTATTTTGTTTCGTAAAAGAAAAATTGATTTCAATTTCTATATAAGAGCTACGTTCAAATTTAAGGGGAAAACAATGGAGAATAATAATCAGGTAAACTTTCCGTATAAGGAAAAATAACTAGGTTGGGGTTACCAAACGTCCCGGAAATCCGGAATCATCCCGATTTTCGATCTAACGTCCTGGAGTCCCGGGAAAATGTTTTCGGGACTCTGAATTGCCCCGATTTTCCGAGCAATGAATTGTGATGTTTTAAATTACTATTGATTGCACATTTCTAATGTTATACATTCCTTTAATATCGCACATATTCCATTTTCTTCCTAATTTTCCGCTTTCCTGCGACAATAAACCTACTCGAATTCCTATTTTTCTAAATGACTGTCTTTATCCATTATGAAAATGAATTATTTAGTTCCCATAATTTAGTTTTGGATTAAAAGTATGCATTATAAATCATGCAAAATAATAAATAATCACGCTTAAATCTAGAAAACAGCTAATACTAAATTAGAAGTCCAGATTCCAAAACTATCAGGTTAAGGTGCAGATTTACACACACACACACACACACACACACACACAAGAAAAAAAAATGAAATCTTAAAAAGATGCAGATTTACATTTTAAACGTATGTTTTTGCTTTAGTGCATTAGTTTTTCTGTTGCTTTTTTTTTTTTTTTTTTTTTTTTTTTACAAAAACTCCTTGTTTCCTTTTCTCTATTTACCTGCTTATTGCCCACTCGAACTGCAGGAGGATAGTTTCTTGCTGCTTTCAATTCAAGGGACACCTGCAGTTAAAATTTGAAACATTACTTTAATTTACACAACAGTGCATAATGTAATAAACAAAGAATGAGACAGTTGTAAACTTCAAACGATACGTTCCAGATTTTTAAATATTATATTTTTTCAGCCTGAGCTAGGTTTCTACTGGTACTGTTGAGAATTAGAAGCATTGCTATTAACTTCTTAACATACGTTTGGTACTGTTGCAAATAAGAAGCATTGCTATTAACTTCTTAACATTCTAAAATATACCAAAAGGTAGGCCTATAAAATAATATTTTCGAAAGAGATTTTTTTTTCTCATTTTAATATGTTTTCTTCAAATAACAATATCCTGGCAACTTTCGCATTTTGTAATTTTTGTACTTTCTGAAATTAAACAATTTCTTGATTTTCCACATAAATTGTGTACCGATCGTATTAGAGCAACGCTTTCTCCTTCTAGGCGATCTCACGATATTATACTTGGAAGATGAAAGTGTTTTAACGATGTCTTGCCATTTAGTTTTGAACTTCTGAGTTTTCGGCTCATCAAGGAGTGACAATATTTGTCCTTTTTATGAACTGCATACCGTGCGCATTTTTGTAACACTTCTATGATTTGGCATGATTACCTTCTGAAGACATAAAACATGTTTCAATAAGAGAAAGTTATACAATGTTGCAGTCATTCATATTTGCTATTTTGCTACGGCAAGGAACGACGTAGATTTTAGCAATTTGCATAACAATTTTATACCGAATGCATCCTACCAAATACTTTGTTCTTTTGGTATTTATTTAAGGGATGAGTCCGGATCCCCAGAATTCAGAATTTCATACAGAATTAGTATAATTTTAACTGTAATTATAAATTTCATACTCGGACATACCCTAACCCACATCACTCCTAAAAACAAATTCTAGGTACGTACCTAGAGCAATTGTTCCAATACACTCGGTATAAAATTGTTATGCAAAGTGCAAACGCGACGTCTCTCGTTGCTGCGGCAAAATTAGAGACCCCAGTATCACATATACTTTGAAAATAGGTGGATGAAACGTTAGTACCAAAACGTAATTTTAATATTGTAAATGTGCCGAATGTCCGCCTGTTCAACGATATATTCGACGTTGAATAATGGTTGAGCAGAAATGGTTGAGAATAATGGTCTATTGGTATACACATTTAACTGCATTTTGTGCGTTGCTTTCATCATGATATACCAAAATAAATTCCAACAGTAAATTATCCAACGGTCTGTTGTGGGGTTCCGAGCTGGAACTTTCCGCACTCGTCGTTGGTAGTTCGACGTGTTACCCTTGATCCATGAGTCGCCTTGAGAATCACTACTCTTTTACTATTCCCTTTATATTACGAAGACGTAAAAGGCAGTCTTGAATGCAGTTGTCACAAATCCAGACCCGACGCTTACCGTCATATAAGAATAAGAATAGAAAATACTTTCCTTCTTTCTTTATTATGTGCTTTTTTCCTTCTTTAACACTTTGACAATCACTTCACTATTAAATTTGTATTTCTCAGTAAGTGTAATACGTCGCATTAGAGAAACGCATATAAAGCGAAATCTATGTCATAGTTGAAAAGTAAAGTCGAAAACACTTCACATTAACACCCTTTTAACGAAATTAAATGTTCGTTAAGATATAGTTCAAAATTCAATTTGTTTTCAACATGCAAATGATAATATGAGAAACGTAGTTAATTTTATTCTATTCAGGTGTAAGCACAAGTTTTGTGCAATTAACTTGGAAAGATGATCTAGGGCACAGTTCAATATAATAGTTAAAAACACGCCACATTAACGTACTATCAACGAAATCAAATTTCCGTAGGAATATAGATTAAAATTCAACGTGTTTTCAAAATACAAAAGAGGACACAAAATAATAGTTAATGGCATTCATTTAGCTTTTAATTAAAATTTTATTCCATTAAATTAGAAAGAATTCCATGAAACGAAATCTATATCGCAGTTGAAAATAACAGTTCAATTAACATTGAGCTAGCATCTTACCAACAATATCAAGTCTGTTGAAATACGATTTAAAATTAAACGTACTTTTTTCAACCGATAACGGTTAATCAACGGAATAAACTAAAAATTAACGTTCAAGACACGTTTGTGTGCTACTGAGAAGATAGAACTCGCACGCAAAGAACCAATAACTCTTGTCAACTTCTTGTGACACCGAAAATACCAAAATTCCAAATTTAACCCAAAGACTCTTATTTTATATCATAATATACGTCGTTGGGTCTCCTATAATGTATTACAAGGAAAAATGGTGCTCTAATGCGATTCGTACACTTGGCATAAAAAAACTTGCGACAGCGAACGCCGTGCAGCTAGGCAACCCAAATGGCACCTTCTTATCCCATAATCGTGTCTGGTAAACAGACCCCTCTTTCTTCTTCCTTCGTCACACCCATAGTGAAATCAGCAAACATCATGAACACATTATTTCGGTTGTTTTTTTGTTGTTTTGTTTTCTTTAAATAGACATGTATTAGTATCGAATTCTATCGATAAAATGAAAGAATAAAAGCGAGACGAAACAATATACGTGAGTCGACGGAGGGAGAAATTTAAACACACAATGAAAAATTGAAACCGATGGGTGCCTTCCGGCAAAGGCAGAGAAATTAGAGAGAGAGAGAGGGGGGTAAGGGGAGAAAAGAAGAAGAAGAAGATGGAGTACAGATAAAAATATGGAATTTAAATGTAGTAAAAACAACCTAACATTATAAAGTGCAGTGCTCACAAATCTAACAGCAAGATAGAAGGGACTTTTGGATTTTATATGTTTTTCAGGGCTATTCGAATATATAAAGGGCACTTGAAAATTCATTTAGTCCCTTTCAATATTGCGACCAAAGTTGATGGTCAGATTAAATACTCATGATTTCCAGTGGAGACTCATTTAGGATTCAAAAGTGTAACACACATGATTTGTTTGTGTGTGGTTCGGCTGCAAATTCGGTGGGGCTCTTTGAACGTACTGGTTCGGAATACATTATAATCATGAATTCCGCCAGGATTTTCAGATTGGCGTGTGTAAAGTCAAAATTGGGAGGGTGTAGGTAGCTTTACAACGTTTCTGTCAACTTTTGACCGTGAAAATAAAGTAAAAGTTGGGGATATTCTCAAGGATTTGGGGATGACCCCCCTCCCAGTTGCCGGGGTCTGGCGGAATCACTGACTGTAACAAATCATGTAGATACCGTGGTCCATATCTTCCATTCCAGACTAGTAATGTAAATTGAGCATACAAAGAACATGAATGGATAATAATTTTTCTGCTTAATTTCTATCAGAAAGAGCCAAGATTATAATTCCAAACTGTATCAAAATGAAAAGTTCCAAATGTTCAAAAGCAATATTCGCATGTTCCTATAGGCATACCAGACATTACATGTTGCACACTTCAAAAGTGAAGAAGGGAACACATTGAATATTATGTTGATAAATTAAATTATAGGATGGAGACGAATTTTTTGCCAAACTAATATAAAAAGAATTCTTCCCTTGAAATAGCTAAAAAAAAAAGGGGGCTATTTTCTACTTATATCTTAATATGTATCTGTCCCGAACATGCCTCTAGATTCCACCTATTGTGAATATAACGCTTTAATAATTACAACATTAATGAACTAGTGTTTATAACAATTCGCACACATGGAATAAACCCGGCAGAACTGAAACGGGCCCCGACTGCCGGGGGATGCTGGTCAGGTTTTGGACTGTGTCATCAGGTTTGAGATTCGAACGCATTCTGACGCGGTGATTCGATGTGTGATTTGATAACCTGGAACATGATGGAGAGATTTTATTTGTTTCATTGCGTTTGAACAGTGTTTATTTCAGGGGTGACCAGAATCGGAGATGTTACCCCGAGAACACGAAAAATACGACGTCAAAATTCCCAGTTAAATAGATTTTCCACACCTGGTCAATCGGGTTACCGGGTCACTCATGTTTAGGCCAGTCCCTATCACGGGGTCATCGAAAATGACCCGAATTTGGCTGTGGAATACGCACAAACGGAGAGAGTGTGTGTAAATTAAGAGAAGAAATAAACATGAATAGAGAGAGGGAGAAGTAAAAGAAAAGAAAGAAGCAGCGAGGACATGATAAAAATACATCAAGAAAGAGAGAAAGATCAATGAAAAATATGAAAACTACATTATCATTATGCTAAACAGCACACACACACCTGTTTACTAGGATTCTGACCAGTGATACTTCGTTAACTTCTCCACAGTCCAGAGATGAATCTTTGTTTGAATAATCAGTGTATGCGAAAAAGAAAATGACTGATGGGGAATCGAACTCAGGTTTTCAAATTAGAAGTCCAGCACGATAAAGATACTCCACACACGACTTTACTCAAGACGTGCTTAACAAATGCTATAGTGTTTGTTTCTACGAATAATAACATGAAAATGGATACTTCATATTAATATCGTGTTCTTAACTGTCCCCCCTGAGACCTAATTTGGACTTTTCCAACCAACATTCGTAAATCGTCTTCCACAGTTGGAAATATTATCCGTTTTGTATGAGAAGTGATGGTTAGATTCTTCAAGACCGCTTTGTAAAAAAAAAAAAAAAAAAAAAATTGGCTTAAATAGGATTCGAACCTATATTGGTTTGCTTTAATACAACAAATTCCGGCACTTTTCCTCTACTCCATTTTGCCATCTAGGTATAAAAGCCATGAATTACTAAGTTCATGTTTGGAAATATCCAACTTCGTTCTGTAAGTTCTTTAAACCAAAATGCACGCTAAAAGTTCTTAATTGAATCACTTATAGACAAATTAGTGCCTACTAATATCCAAAATAACAAAAGTCCAGGGAAAATGAAATAAACAATAACAGCTGATGCAGTTTCTATGCGTCGTTGAAGTTCAAGGTCACGCTTATAGGAATAAGTATTATTATTATTATTGCAGTGAAACGTCCGATAACTGACAGTTTTATATTCTCTGTGGAACAACATTGAATATTATGGAAGTAAACCCTGCTTTGTTTTTCTCTGAAAATGTATTTCCCAGAGCAAAAGTGAAAAGTTCTATGATACGAATATTTACGTGTTTTTAAACTACTTCGTTTCTCATTCTATGCATGTGTTTAAAATGACTCCCTTGCAAGAAGGATATTTCAGGATTATTACATTTTAATTCTATGTAATTAGAAATATGCTGGAACTGTCCCGGGATTAGAATACTTGGTATCGTGAAAAAATACACGGAATATTTCTAATATATTCCCATAGAATAAAAATAACCTTCAATATTAGAGAAAGATGCACGTTACACTGCAAAATCTTGTTTTTTAACGCTACAAGGATAAAACGTATAGTAGAAAGTTAAAATGTAATTGTTACAATAATCCTGAAATCTTAGGAAGGCGGACATTGACATAAAATTGATAATGTATTGAAAATATTCAGGCATGAATAATGCTGGTATATAGTGAGAATATATCTACCTTTCTATTGTGTAGAACCTATATTTATTGCGTACT
>JAGDQP010000256.1:25894-67496 GCA_022664845.1 Lepisma saccharinum
GGAGAAAATAATAACGCGACGCAGCGCGCACGGACACGAAGACATCAGAAAGACAGTCTTTAAGCTCAACTCTTACTGAAATAAAAGCAAAGTAAAAGTTATATAATACTGATTGTTGTTTCAGTTACAGTGTTTCGTGCATTTATGAGTTAATCTTCTATTGACTACTATTTTGTTAGATTCTATACATACAAAAACCTTGTTATATAATTTGTTAAAAGTTTCGGAAACCGTATTTAACGTCCCAAGTGGGAATAAGCAAAACGTCATCGTTAATTATTACAGACATAGCAACATCGCTGTATTATAATTTATTTTATGCACAATAAAAGCAAGAGAAAAGTTCTAATTACTTTTATTCACATATTTTTTGCCACATCACGACTAGATATATAAACATTATTTTCTTCACAAAGATTAGTACTCGAAAACTGCACTAATACACTGTAAAAAATAAGAGACAGAACGTCCATCCAAAAAACGTGCATCCAACGTTTATCCAACGCTGCCTCCATTTCTTGGATTAGCCTACATTCAGCCAGTTTTTGGTTGAACGTTTTACTTTCTGTAAAATTTCAAAATGCGTGTATGTATATATACATATATATGAGTGTTTCAACGTATTTAATTCAATCCGAGCATAGATTATAATAAAAGGTAAATTGCTTTAAAATAAAAAGTAATAAAAAAATTGAAGAGGTCGGGTTTCTTTCCAGGGTCCACAAGCACGCTGGTCGGACGCTCTAACTACTTCGCTATAAAGGCAGTTACTGTTTCTAGTTTTCCGAGCGAGCTATGGTGTTACTGTGAACGAGGTTAATCATTAACACGTTTTTGATTTTACAACGAGGAATGTCTAGTGAAAAAAGGAGCGATACGTTTGCTACACATGACGATTAAAATAGTAAATACGGCGGAAGTCGAAGAGCGTCTCGCGCTAGGAATTTGAGAGAGAAAAATTTAAAGATACATGACCGCACTTAAGCTTACCTAACCTCCACTTTCCAATGGTCACTAATTTAAGATAGTGTACGAAAAATGCAAAAAAGCAATTATAAATAATAAATACGAGCATATGAAAATATATTTCAAAAGAAAAAAAAGAAAAACTGTTGACCTAAGAGGGTTTGAACCCGAGACTTTTCGCTCAAGAAGCGAACTTCTTGACCATTCAGCCCCGAAGCCGAGTTAGAAAGTATCGGTTTTGTCGTTGTATTTACAGTCGGTAGCGTCAGAGTCAGTATGACGTTGTAGGTGACGACAACTTCCGTCGTGTTTACTATCTTAATCAACACTAGTTCGCTACAGTGTAAAGATTTCTACCTACCTTAATTTCTCGGCCCACCAGTAAACTGTTTACTGTTCGCAGTGTAAAGGCAATATAAACACTCAAAATGGCGGGACGTTCAGTGACAAGCAAGCAACGTTACTCCTGTTACTGGATTATAGAATATCCAACTAAGGCTTAAATGTCATCCACAAAAGTACGTAACCTCAAAATTACCTGTTTAGCTTACATTTCGATTAGAAAATGACCGAGTTTTAAGCGTAAAAGAAGTTGAACGTTCACGGACAAATCACTTTGTCCAGTTTCAACCCATTTTCAGTTAACGTTAAGCTATTACAAAGAAAGTGTTTAACTTTAAAATGGAGTTAATTTTACCAATCTTCCCACTACAAGGCTTACACTATATCCACGTTTAAGAGTAAATACAACAAAACGCTAATTTTCGACTTTTATTTCTCCATAAAGCGGAGTATCTTTCATCCATTTCGTGTTTCCACTTTTTACAGTGTATACTCATTGTATTAAAACCCGCGCAGTGGTCACTCATGTTGTTGCAAGATTGCCACGTAGTTCAATTTCTGAACTTAAACATTGTAAGAGTTGCTAAAGAGTGCGCTATGATTATAATGGACTGAGTAGAAAATAACTAAGGGCCTAAATGACTTCGGCCATTAGGGCTACGCTAGTAGGCAAGTTCTATACCTCTAACATTATTGCAAGTTTCATGTAGTTTTTTTTCTTTTCTTATTCCACAGAAGTTGAAAATGTGGAGATAATTTTGATGCTAAGCGACTTCAGTCAGTAAGTTATTCCGTTCGGAAATTTACAAAAACCTACACTTTTGAGTAATATAGACATATGATGCCGAATCAAATTCAATCCTGAGGCACTTGCTGAAGTAGGAAACCTTACGGTTGTAGTTTCGAATCGCCTGCAAGTGACGACTTTTGATACTTAAATAAACTGTCAAAAGTTTTAATTTGTGTTACGTTCAACTTATAATATTGCACGAAGTGTATTAGAACTTTTAATTGCAGTTTTAACTTCTCCATTTGCTAATGACATTTTTTGTTTTGTGATGTTAGCTTCGTTCAGGCTGGTTTACGTTAAAATAAAAGACAATAAATGATCGTAATTTAATTTGATAATACTTAACCTAAACTGGATTTGTTCTTAAAACTCACATAATATATTCATTTCATAATTCGACATGACAAAAAGGACATGCATGCACATGTGTTGACTTACTAAAGAATACCTACAGACAAAATATATCACATATACTCAATGTTACACTTACCTCGCATTTGAACTTAATAAATCGTGGGTGCTTTCTTTCGTTGGCAAAATAGAGTAGAGGAAAAGTACCGGAATTTGAAGTATTAAAGGAAACCAACATAGGTTCGAAGCCTGTTGAAGCCAAGTCTTTTTTAGAAAGCGGTCGTAAAGAATCTAACCATTACTTCTCATACAAAACGGATAATATTTCCGACTGTGGAAGACGATTTACGAATGTTGGTTGGAAAAGTCCAAATTAAGTCCCAGGGGGGACAGTTAAGAACACGATATTAATATGAAGTATCCATTTTCATGTTATTATTCCTAGAAACAAACACTATAGCATTTGTTGAGCACGATCTGAATAAAGTCGCCTGTGGAGTATCCGTATCGTGCTGGACTTCTAATTTGGAAACTTGAGTTCGATTCCCCACCAATCAGTTTCTTTTTCGCATACACTGAATTATTCAAACAAAGATTCATCTCTGGACTGTGGAGAACTTAGCGAAGTATCACTGGTCAGAATCCGGGTAAACAGGTGTGTGTGCTGTTTAGCATAATGATAATGTAGTTTTCATATTTTTCATTGATCTTTCTCTCTTTCTTGATGTATTGTTATCGTGTCCTCGCTGCTTCTTTCTCTTCTTTTACCTCTCCTTCCCTCTATTCATGTTTATTTCTTCTCTTAATTTACACTCTCTCTCTGTTTGTGCGTATTCCACAGCCAAATCCGGACCACTTTCGATGACCCCGTGATAGTGACTGACAAAAACATGAGTGACCCGATAACCCGATTGACCCGGTCTGGAAAATCTATTTAACTGGGAATTTTGACGTCGTATTTCTCGTGTTCTCGGGGTAACATCTCCGATCCTGGTCACCCCTGAAATAAACACTGTTCAAACGCAATTAAATAATTAAAATCTCTCCATCTTCCGGGTCATCAAATGTACATCGAATCAGTCGGTAACCTTTTCAGCTCTGTCGTGTTTATTCCATCTGTGTGAAGTATTGTAATTATTAGAACGTTATATTCGCAATAGGTGGAATATATAGTAGCATGTCCAGAACTGACAAATTTTAAGACATGAGTAGCAGCAAATGCCCCCTTTTTAAGCCGTTTCAAGAGAAGAATTATTTTTATATTCGTTTGGCACAAAATTCGTTTCCATGCTCTAATTTGCCAACATATTATTACATGTGTTTCTTCTTTTCACGTTTGCAATGTGGAACATGTAAAGTTTACTAAGGAATATGCTAATTTTGCTTTTGAACATTTGTAACTTTTCATTTTGATACAGTTTGGAATTATAATCTTTGTTCTTTCTGATAGAAATTAAGCAGAAAAATTATCATTCATTCATTTTCTTTTTATGTTCACTTTGCATTCGTAGTCTGGAATAGAAGGTATGGCCTATGGTATCTACTGGGTTTGTTACAATCAGTGATTCCGCCAGACCCCGATCCCTGTCGGGCTGTCAATCCCAGATTCTGCAGGCTACCCCGAACTGTTTGATAGCAACCGTGCAAAACTCTAGTCCACCCTCCCAATTTTGACTTTACACACCCCAATCAAAAAATTATGGCGGAATTCCTGATTACAAAGTATTCCGAACCAGTATATTTAATAAGCTTCACCGAATTTGCAACCGAACCCCGCGCATAAAAAAGCATGTGTGTTACGCTTTTGACATTATCCTAAATGTGCCTCAAAACTCTGGAGTTTCACTGGAAATCATGAGTATTTAATCTGACCACCAAGTTTGGTTTCCATTTTGAAAGTGACTTAATGAATTTTTGAAGAACCCTTTATATATTCAAAGAGCGATGAACAAATATAAAGTCCAAAAGTCACGTCTATCTTGCTGTTAGATTTGTGGGAAGAGAACTCTATTGTGTAGGAACTAAACTTAACCTTTTTACTACGTTCAAATTCCATATTTTTATCTTTACTTCCTCTTCTTCTTCTCCCTCTCTCTCTCTCTCTCTCTTTCTCTCTCTCTCTCATATCTCTGCCTCTGTCTAACAGACGTTCATCGGTTTCAGTGTTTCACTGTATGTTTAAATTTCTCCCTGCATCAACTTATGTATATTGATTCGTCTCGCTTTTCTTCTTTCATTTTATCGATACTAATATATGTCTATTTTGAAACAAGAAACTTGAAGGAAAGAGAAAGAGGGGGTCTGTTTACCAGACACGATTATGGGATAAGAAGGTGTCATTTGGGTTGCCTAGCTGCACGGCGTTCGCTGTCGCAATTTTTTTGATGCGAAGTGTACAAAATGAATACAGAAAATCAAGACATCTCTAGACATTGAGAAGAAAATTCTAAAAAGAATTCGAACATTGCCAGGATATTGTTCTTTGAACAGATAAGAAGAGCTCAGGTGGTAGAGCTCAGGAAGACTCTTGCCTTCGCATTCGGAAGGTTCGTGTCCAATAGCCGCCAATCCTGACTGGTATGTTTCTTGGTTTCTGTCTTCAAATACTGCGAATAATTACAGGGCCGATTCCTTTCTAAATCCATCCTTTTGTTCTTATTGCTGTTGTTGTTAAACATCCAGTACCTGGAATCAGAAAAAAAAATGAAAAGTGCAGGCCCTTGAACAGCTGTTGACACATTAAAAAGAAATACAAATAATACTATATTTTCTATAGTTCGTGAGGCAAAAAAATCGCCTTATGAACACTTATCCTTTGCTGCTAATAAGTGATACACTATACTTTCACGACGTTTCTCTATATCATATAAAGCAGCGTTTCTCAACCTTTTTCAGTCCGAGGACTAGTTAGGAGTCTAAAAAAATTCTGCGTACCACTAAATTATTTGTTACACGTATTCACAGAATACCAACCGTTGATGTGTACTGTGCCATTTACTGTTAATAAACGTAAACAAAACTCTTTGAATATAGATACAAACATTATTAATTAAATTATAAGTAAACAACTAAAAGTTTATCACAAGTGAGCAAATTTCAATTTTTCCCAAAATAAAGGTTAATTACAAGCTGTATGATAGTACTTACATTTAATGAGATGGTTGAGCCTGTTGGTCCTTGAACAACTACTGGATGTTTGGCTGAATATTGGTCAACTTTAGACGAAGATCGAGACTCACACTAAGACGATTTCTGTATTTTGTTTTTATTTCAATGAGTGATGAAAAGCCTTTCTCACAAAGATATGTTGTGGAAAATTACATCACGATTTTCAATGCATTTTTGGACAGTTCGGGGTACTCATTTCGCACTGAAGGGAATATCCAAATCCAGCCAAACCTAGATCTCTGAATTGCATTTTGAGTCCACTATCATTAGAAAGCTCAATTAACTGTTCCTTTCTTGATAACGAAAGGTTGTTCTCGTGACTGCCAGAATGAAATGGATTGCGAACCCAGAAAAACTTGTCATAACAAAGAAAATAGGTTTCAAATTTCTGTTTCGGAGTTTCAAGGTGGTCACAAACGTCATTCAAAAATTTAGAATCAACAATAATCTCATTTTCCATCAAAAATGATTCCATTGTTGGAAAAGGTGCAAATACTCTGTCCTTTACATAACTAATCCATAACAGCAGTTTTTTCTCGAACGCTCTTATTCTGTCATAGACCTCAAGAACAGTTAGAGATCCTCCCTGCAGGGAGAGATTTAGCGCACTTAAGTTTGTAAAAATGACCGAAAGGTAGGATAATGTTGTTAACTTCGTCCACAGAAGTGATGCAAAATCAGAATTGGGTTCATTTACAAACAATAAAACTTCATGTCTTAATTGAAATAACCTTGTTAGCGCTTTTCCCCTGGAAAGCCAGGAGATGCATTCTTAGGGCTTTTAGAGGAGAAAACATTTTAATCATATCGCGTGGTTTCGAGCTACAATAAATAGATAAGAATATCTTTCAAATTAAAATTACCTTCTGAGGCTCACAAACGACTGAAATGATAGTTTTTGTAACTGTGTTTAGAAATTTGTTTTTCCAACAACACACAAATGTTGATTTCACATTTTATTTTAAAAATGCATGTTAAGTTACCCCTTATATATATTCACCAACACGCTCATTGTTTGTCAAACAGTTCACAATATAGTGTAGTTGAATTCTCCATATGAACTATAAGGAAAGGATCTGACTTGCGATGCAAGGATTCAGTAAGAGCTTGCTCCTCCAATTACTAATTAAACAAGTTATTTAGTGGTGTTGGTGAGAACTTGAAAACGAAATTTTGCGAAAGAAAAACGGATCGAAACGGAACGAGATGACTGGAGGATGGAGTAGATTGTATAATAAAGATCTCCAATGACTGTACGATTCACGCGATTTTATAAGAATAATGATATCACGACGGCTAAGATGGGCAGGCTATATAGCTCGAATAGGGGAAATATGAAGATTATATTCCATAATAGTGGAAAGACCGAGCTAGAGGTGGGTATTCGTGATGAAAACTGGCTTGATCTTGCTCAGGATAGGATCCAATGGCGAACGTTTGTTAGTGTGATAATGAACTTGCGAGTTCAGTAAGTTCGCAAGAACATTTGAGATATTGGAGAACCAAGCTCTAACTAAGCTGTTATAGCGCATGTCAACTTGAAATACTCTAAATGTAAGTGTTGGGAGATAAAAACTAACTATCCGGTTTGAATAAATTAGATAACTCCCGAACTGGGTGAATATATCAAGACCAGCCTAACATTAAGATAAAATTGACTTAAAGAAGAACACAAGCTACTCTATCAAGGATGACATTATAGTTCACAATAGTAGATATTGATCCAAAAACAAAGATTAGAAGTTAAGGTATTGGATAACCTTCATAGCCTTTAATGGCACGTAACCAGATACCAAAGATGACGACGATTTCACATGTTTTAGAAGAGCATACACACATAGCTAAGAGCATAAATTTGAACTACTAGTGTACGATAGTAAAAAGCGTGAAAGGAGGCCTAAACCTTCTTCACTCCTACTTATGCAGTAAACTTCGTATAAGTAGAATCTTAGATGATGGTTTGAGATGGAGGAGGTGTAGTTCTCATTTGTGTCCAAACTCTATACATATCTTCAAAACTCATTCTCTTTGCGTGTTGTGCATCTTTCATACGCAGTAGTAGTCCCTTACTTTGGGGTTTGATACTCATTGCCTAGAATGAAAATCATAGTTTTTTCTTCAGTTATTTTAGTAAGATAATTTCTGAAGATGCCTTACAGATGCTCAAATAATGAATATAATGCTCAATATATTTTACGAAATGTAAAATAGATTGAAATGGAAAGCTTTACAATAAAACAACAATATATTCAGAAAAGTCTTTTATGAATTATCTATAGGATTTCAACGTCATTTCTGCATTAAGTAATAAGCATTTTATGCAAGTGTTCGTTGTGCCTGACGTCCTAGCTAAGATAACTTGAAATTATATGCGTCGAAGATACCAAAGTCGCTTTACGCAGGAGATGATTTAAATGCAAAGAAGATCGTTTTGGCAGCAGGCATGCTGAGTAACACTCTGTGCTTGCGTGGTGTGTCAAAACCACAAAGACAGAATGTGTTATTCAATTGTTTACTGATATTAATGGCTAGTAATGGCCATTACAGTAAATTATGAGGACTGAAAAAACATGCAAGTCAGAGAAGAAAAAGAGAATGATTGTGTACCTTTCACCATATAAAAAAGGTATCGGAAATAAGGGTATACGTACCCAGAGAACCATGAGAAAGCTGGAATCGTGCAAATAAATTCAAGTGTACTATCAAAGGCTTTAAACGTATTCTTTTTATTCCTTCAATAATATGTCAATTGCATTACAAAGTCTGTCACGAACTCGAAGTTGTGTGCTTACACACCTTTCCCCGTCTTCATATAAATATAAATTTTGTATGATTAAACGTTAAGATTTGGAAGAACATAGTTTTCGGAAAAGAAATTACACTTTTTTAATGTGCCTTTTCCCGTTAAGAGACAAATTTATGATCACTAGAGTACAGTGTAGACGAAAGGGTGCTTGTTTGTATAAAGGTTGTATAGCTACCATTAAACAGCGCTGAAGCAAAGAAAAAAGAAGCAGAACGTTGTGCTTTTGAATCAGTTATACTCAGCTGAGCTGTACCTGTATATGCAGTTCTTGGTTTCAAGGCTTGTATGTAATGTACGCTGTTTGTAAGAGGAAACTCACAAAAGAGATATTGCACAGTCGCCCACTGTCTTTATCACGTGACTGATAGATTGTGTGTTAAATCGCCTTTTTTTTTTAAAAAAAAAAAAAGCAACAAGACTGTTATTCCAGTAGGATCTTTAACAGCAAGCAAAAGCTTTTTCACCACCACTATAATCAATTTTACCATTTAGGAAGCAAAAGTCAATTAAATTCAACGGTGAAATATAGTATTGAAAAACAAAAACTTGGAGTGTGAACATGAAGGTAAAGTGTGAGTCGAGGGTGAAGGCGGGACCACGGTGGCTCAGTTGGTAGAGTGCTCACCTATGGTGCTAGGAGTCCTCGGATCGATCCCTGCTCATCCCATGTGGGCCTTGTGTAAAACAGACACCTCGGGGTGCTCCTGTTTCCTCTCAGTTTCTTCATTCCACCAATTCATGCCATCATCCTTTTAGGCCTGTGCCTAAAAGCGTTAAAATAAATTCAATTCAAATCTGGGATGAAGGCGATTGAAGTTAATGACACCTAAAAGTGATAGTGACGGAGAAGTTGTAAGATGAGACTGATTTGACTGAGACTCACCGAGCCGTCGTAGCTGAGCGGTAGACGGTTCGCGTAGCATTACGGAGGTCATGGGCTCTATCACAGCGGATGATATTCCTGACTGAGGTTTTTCCGCAGTGACACCAGGCAAATGTCGGGATGGCACCTTCAACATATGTTCTGTCCGACACCTTCCCGAATCATTCCCCTCTCCTATCCTGGCCTGAACCTTACATGCATAAAGGTCATAAATTAAATTCAAATTCAAATTGACGGAGGCCCAAGTTCAAGTATAAGGGTGAAACTAAGGTCGCTGTTACACTGTCGAGCTTGATGATCACATTGCTCCACCAAGCTTCCTCGACGACACTGACGAACATGCTTGTCGAGGAAGCTGATCAGTAAGCTGTATAGTATAATACCAAAAAATTCGTCAAGCTTCCTCAAGGGCAGGCTTGACAAAGCAAGCTGATCAGCAAGCCTGATACTGTCATAGTGCAAAGTATACTGGAGCTTCCTCGACAGCAAATTCGTCGAGTAAAGTGTTGAGCAAGCTGATCAGCAAGCTCGATAGTTTAAAGAGCAACCTCGCCAGGTCAAACCTCGACGTAATCTGACCTAGACCTCAAGACGCGAGGTCGAAGTTGAGTAAGGTTCAGTTCCGGTGTGCTCGAGAAACAAGTCCCATCATGAGCTTCAGGTTGAAATTTTATTTTGAGGTGGATGACACCTTCAAATTTGGCTTTGAGTCCTTCCCGCATCTTCTCCCCAACCCTATCTTGACCTGAGTCATAATTTCATCAAGGCCATAAATTAATTCAATTCAATTCGAACATTTTGACTATAAACTTCTGCTGAAGTCAATTAGTGGGACGAGATATTTTAAAAGGCTGGTTAAAATGCTATTTGAAAATTGAATGAGAATATTTTGTTTGATTCCGTAATAATTAAAATATTATTATTTTTATCAATATTCTTTTTGGGATGAACTTCGGCCTATCCTGTTTCAGAGATGAAGCCTCTCGGCGATTACTTCTGGGAAAAGTGGTGGTAGTGGCCACAATTTTAGTTGAGGTACTATCGTGTCATTCGACTAGTTTACTAATTCAACTGAGGAATACCCTGGACAACATCAATCAGGATAGCCAGCAGGTTGGATCGAACCTGCGTGTTTTCCCATTGCCTATCCCAAGTGCAGGACCTAACCGACAGAAACATGGCGGCCATGAAAAAAACTTCTGAGTAACACAAATAAGTCACTAACAGAATTCAGTATTCTGTTGTTATCAGAAAACTGGTAATGTCCTTTTGAAAGCTGTGCCTCAGAATAATAATATTCTGAACTGTTAAAAGTTGTCCATTTTTTACTTTTGTTTGCGTGGACATAAAACTAATGTAGAGTTACTGACATATATCACTGAATTGATAACTACACACAGGTCCTCAGTACAATAGAATTAAATTAAACTTATTAATTTTTTACATAAATGTACTGTGACGAATATCAGTTACACATAGTTTGTCCATATAGTGTAATAATCTCTAGTCGTGGACTGTGTGCAATCATCAAAAACTACAATTACTGTTACAAAACTTAAGTGCTCTGTAATTTTTTTACCATTAAACAATTTAACTATTTTATTATTTTGGAATCAGTATTTTCTATTTGACAGTCGAGTGCAGCTACGAAGCTTGCGACAGCAACTAATTCTAAGGGAACTCCGTGGCGCAAGCAATTTGCACTGGTTTGAAAAGTTTCGTGTTGAAATGCTATATCTCGGACAAAATATGCTGCGGGAGGACTGAAGGAACCAGATACCGCGTATCACACATGCCAAACCGGACCCTTAGCGATAAGAGTAACTCAACAAGAACTAAAAATAACACCAGAACATTGTTCACTAGTTGTTGTAAATATTTATTTGTAAAACTACGGTCAATTAATCGAACATGAAAATCAATTGGGACCGAGGTGGTTCAGTTGGTAGAGCGCTTACCTCTGGTGCTAGTGGTTCCCGGATCGATCCCTGTTCATGCCATTTGGGCTTTGTAGTGGACAAACATCGTGTGCGTGGGTTTTCTCGGGGTGCTCCCGTTTCCTCCCACTTTCTTTATTCGTACGGCCTGAGCCATAATTGCCTAAAGACCTTAAAGAAAATTCACAGTGAAAATAAATTTGTTGACTTTATGCAGTACCCTTATTATCACAAGAATACTTTTACATGTGCCTTCCCCGCTTGTAACCTACAGATACATTATGTTTGGCACTTTATGGCTGAAAAAAATTGTTAGCGCAGGTCCTTCTTTATTGCCCTGTTACGGGATTACGAAATACAAACTTCGCTCCACTTATTTTTTTCGCATGCTTTCCCACACTTGCACCGAGAGAACTCAGTTAGTAGAACGTTTGCTTACCAATCGGAAGGTCATGGGAACCATCCCAGTGACCGGCCATCCTGACTGAGAATTTTCCTCAGTCACATCAGGCAAATGCCGGGATGGTACGCACTAACTAGGTCCTCCCCGACTACTTTCCAACATCTTTTCCCCAACACTATCCCTAAAGGCCATAAATATTTTTTAAAAATGTTCACGCCTGTAAATTTTGTGGCGATAGTGTCAATACGTAAATTTGACAATAATCAACCACAAACACGGGAACAAATGAAAAGGAGTAGTTTCCGGAAATGCAAAATCTCTGATCTATGAAAGCATCTTCGAAAATTTGGCGTTTTCCTGATTTTCTTTCAAGAGCTCTTCGTCGGCGCAAGCAATTCCACTTTTAAACGTGCAAATGTTTATCTCTCTTTCTTGTGTTCATCCGCTCCATACCTGATTCTATCTCAGAGTACTTTTCTGCTATATGATAGTATTATAAAATTGATGAATTACAATCTTCAATGTAGTAATTGAATATAAAATTTCTTAAAATATGCATGTCTATTCGTTTCTTTCTGCTACAAGAAACCTATTTGGAATTTAAACTTGTTTTATCTCAAACTTCTCTAAGTGATGCTAACGCCTGTAAATTATAAGATTCCACAATACACGCTCTCGTTCTATTTTTTCCTGCAAAGTGATTTTGGAGGAAGAACTACATATCCTGGAATGATATGCATTTAAGGTTATCCACTAATCAAGGTGGGTTGCATACTCAATAGGCAAACAGCAACATAACTCATCTAGCTTAAATGATCCTTCTAACGGGTCAAAAATATAAAGGTAAGCAAGAAAGTTCTGCGGTTTTTCACCCACCACCTTCGAACATCGATATGTCACCTAAGACGTACCTGGAAGATCAAAAGTAGACCCCGTCAGCATCGACGACCTTCTGTCAACGTTCTGGAAAGCCATGGATTCAATCGCGGTATAACTTGGTGGGCCGTGAAGCGAAGAAGATATCAAGTGCATTTTGCACCTCTACTAGGGATTTGAACTGGCGTCCTCTAAGGCCCAAGGAATGGAACATGTGAAAATCGGACGGTGCAATGTCCGGGGAGTATGGCGGATGCAAGTGTTTCCCATCCAAGGCGTAGAATGGTGTCCCGGGAAATCCTAGCCACGTGGGGTTTAGCGTTGTTCTGTAACAGGAGGACTCCTTTGCGATTCAGAAGAGTTTTGAGTTTTTCTTGAACACGGCTCAACTACTGACAGTACACAGTTGCATTGATGCTCTGACCAGCTAGTAGCAGTTCCCAACGCACGATGCCGCGAGCAGTCCACCAAACACACAGGAGTACCTTCTTCTGGTGCAATGCTGGTTTCGGCTGTTTTGGAACCGGTTCATGGGATGCGAACCAATGATGACGGCACCGTGGAGCTTCGTAAAGGACCCACTTCTCATCACATGTCAACATCCTGTCCAGAAATGGGTCCTTCCTCAGACGAGACAGCAAAGAAACACAAGTATCTGCTCGCGTTGCCTTCTGGCCCGGAGTAAAATCATGTGGGACCCATCGACCCAACTTGTAGTGCTTACCAATTTGTTGGAGGTGCTGCCGAATGGTTTCTCTACTCACACTGACTTGTAGTCCCAGTTCCTCACATGTCTGGCCACTGTTCGCCTCAGTTGCTGCCTGAAGATCTTCATTTGGTACCTGTGTTGGTCTTCCTGCACGTGGTGCGTCTTCGAGTGTTTCGTCACCGTCCTTAAACTTGGTAAACCACCGCTACACTGTGCGCGTAGTCACGACACCCTCACCAAAACCTGGCATATCTTCCGCCCCGCTTCAGCTGCGTTAGACCCCAGTTTGAACTCGTACAGCATACACACCCTTATGACGCTCTGTGGAGGTCCCATGTTCACTCTGTCCTTCCGCACGTTCACGGTGTAACTGAACTGCCACAACCAGGTAGTATGTCGGCTATACCCACACCAACAACTGACCTTCGCCTGATATCCATTCGCATTCCACTCACGGCGTGAGGGCCAATCGAACACAGACCTCCACAAAAAGCGACAAAACTTTCTTGGTTCCCTTTATATATGATCACGATTATACCAGAAGTACAGTACCATGGAAAATGTTGCAAGGGTTCTAAAAGAACTAAACCAATTGAGGAACTCGTGGGTCGATCAAAATAGAAAATGGAGAAGTCATTTTCTATGTTATGTGAGTACATATAAAACGGTGACGAATGCCCGTACACTCTGAATGAATTGAAAGATACCATGAAACGTGTATCTGATCAAGAAGATGGCTGTCATATACAGACAAACATTTTTTTAAAAAACGTATTAAGAACCGGATAATTGTTTCAAATGTTTCTGGAATGAAAAATGTACTCTGCTTATCGAACATGGATTATAAAATTATGTATCAGTGATATAACGAGAGGGAACTCACTCTACTACTGAACGGTTAAGGATGGTATTAAATGCAGCCGACATCATACAAGAAGACGTACAGAGAATGGCTTATGATTGAAGAATATATCCAGATTTCATTGATACCAAGCCTGACGGGCCAAACTTCATTTTAGGTCTTTATGGAGGAATGCTTCTGAATCACAGGAAGCTAATAGGAAGTGCATTGTGATAAACCATAGTATAATATCAACTGTAAGACCAAGATTATTCCTGTTACAAAAGTGTTTATTAAATCAAAATGTTACTCAAATCTAAAGGAGTTTTAAATTTACGATAGGCTACAAATAGCAAATGTTATATAAATAAACTTAAATTAAGAATTACAAAAGTGTAAATAATTCCAAAAACTTTGAGAAAAAAGTTTAAAAACTGAACACTCATAAACATTTACAATGGAAACATGTGTATTTCTAATAGGCTGCTTCATTAGGTTGTCAATAGGGTTTTAGAAGTAATTCACATCCAGCAGGCCTACTCTTGCTATTTTTAAGAACTCGATTCACCACTCGTGTAATTTAGACAAACCCAAGAAGGTCTAGAATCGACACACTTCTCGTGAGTAAATCTCGTGCACTGTATGCACTGGATCCACTTCTCCTTTGGCAGGGAGTTCTACCATATGTCACAACATATGATACAGAATGTATCCTCTTCGTCGGATGAAGAGAATTCATCTTTGCTTTTGCTTTTACGATTGCAGCGCACCTTCTTAGGAAATAACTTTTTCTTTGATGTTGGATGGGTCTTCAAAGGAAGCTTCTTCTTCTTTGCTCTATCTTCTTGCTCCAGGCTCAACTCATTTCTATTTAGGGTGTCTGTCAGGATAATTTATTTTCTACGTTTACGACTTTCACTTCTCTCTTCCGTGCTGATGCTTTTGGAACAGGTCGTATGTCTGCTGGGCTGATCTTGACTTGAGCAAGAAGTGTTTCTTGTGAAGTCGAGAGAGTACGCCTAGCAACAATTCCGGAAGGACCCTGAGAAGTGGACTGTGCGATTGCAGTTCCTGAAGGTCCCTGGCTCTGAGGAGTAGACTGTGAGGTGGCAATCCCTGAAGGTCCTTGATCTTCAGAAGTGGGCAGTGAGGTGGCATTCCCTGAAGGTCCGTGACGCTGAGAACTAGACGGTGAAGTTGCAATTCCTCAAGGTCTTTGATCTTGAGAAGTAGACGAAATGTTCGTCTCTTCTTGGTGGTAAGTAATAGATGAAGGCATGAAGTCGCAATCAGAGAAAACATCATCGTTAAAAGGATAAGTTCAAGAGCTCGAAAATCTTTTCATGATGTTAGAAGTGGTCACTGCAAGTGGGAGAGCCTGGGAAACGCTTCCTAGAATATTGTAAATGAACGAAAACGCTCTCGAACACTCCAAGAGGAGTCTTTCCTCTTTCAGTCTTTCTTTTGTATGTTCTCATTTTCCTCAAGTCTCGCCTGTTCTGGAATAAACAAAATAAATACATGCAGTAAGTTAATTATCTAGGAAGGATACTGCTACAAACATTATCATTATTATTAACTGAAGTGTATTTTTGTTAATACGAATTCTGTGGTATTTTTATTGCAACTGATTATTGTTGTCTGCAAATTACGAGTCTCGTGTCTATAACTATAACACAAGCCCAACAGGGTTCGTTATTACATGTAACAACTTACCCCACAGCAGCGGCGGTTCCTGCCTTGGGTTCAATGGTTCACTGAACCGTTATGTATTTGAGAGCAGTAATAATAAAATTAATTCACTAAAAATGCAATTTGTTAATGTAAAGATTGTTCCTATTATAGAAGTGCTGCTCAGTATAACGTGAAAAATGGTCACTTTCTTTTTAGTCTATGGAACGTCTTCAACAGTGTATAAGTCTATGGTTGTTTTTCATTTACGCTCTGGCTTTTCGCTGTACTCAAAAATGAACCTGATGCATGCAGTTGAACAGACTTCTTCGGGGAGGTGAAGAGAGGCGGCATGGTCTCTTCGGTGCTGGGAGGGAGCAACGGGGAAGTAAGATCTCGCTGCACAGCTTGCCAGCTCAGGCGAGCACAACTACTTCGGTTTTCTGTTCGGATATCTTCGGAGATAGTTCACTCATACAGCAGAGTTAGTTTGCTGACGCGAAGCACAATGGAAATTACATGGACGCAGCTAAAGAGACAAATACGTCCTTATTTTAACTTAAGAAATATATTTAAAATATTTTTCTTTTCTTTAGTATATAGAATAGGCATGCATCTTGTGTGTTGTTGAGTAAAGTCACGACACACTCTAGTGTAGAGTCTCGCCGTGGTAAAGTAAACTAAAATTATTATTTTGAAGAGACAGTGCAAAATGATATGCGCGTATGTATTGTGCATTTCCTTGCTGTAGAAATAGTCATAAAGACAGGATTCGGAACTATGCTGGAAACACAAATAGAAGCAGTTTCAGAAATCATTTTTCGCTTTTTTTGTTTATAATGAGGGTATCTTGACGAGAAAATCTACCTTTTAAAAAAGGCGTTATTTAGCTAATCTGTAAACGCTCTTCTAGAATTCCGTAAACAGGGTTTTCGCCAGGATTTTCAGTTTGCGGGGTATAAAGTCAATTTGGGAGGATGTAACTTTGTAAGTGAAATTTTGTGCGGTTTCTATCGATTTTTCAAAGCAAAAATTTTTAAGTTGGGGATGTTGTCAAGACTTTGGGGATAAACATTCTCCACAGGGGGGGCTGGCAGAATTACTGTGTAAATATGTTAACGTGAAGTACCAGGTTACTCACATCCAGTCATGTAATACAAGAATTTTCGCAATGTACACCAGCGACTCTTTTAGTTTATGAATCCTTTATAAGCGGAGACCACACTGAAAAAAAATGGCTGTGTTAATTCAATATTTTCGGTGTCCCAGGGCGACATCGCTTTTCTCTTGTGTTAAATCGACTCAACAAACGGTCTTGATCTTGGTAAGGAATTTGAATTTGAATTTTATTGATGGCTTTCTTGCATGTAAGACTCCGGCCGGGATAGAGGAAAGAAAAGGGTGCAGGAAGTGGCCAAAGTTGAAGGTACCATCACGGTATTTGTCTGGTGTGGTTGAGGAAAAACCTCCTAGTCAGGATAGCTGTTGCGTGTTGTTGAGTGAAGTAGAGTGAAGAACCGCAATATAATATGTTGGGCATATAGAATAGGCATGCATGTTTTGTAGGAAATCGTGGCAGTCCCAGGTAATCCCTCCGCGCAATTTCATAAACAAAACAATTTTTCATTAATAACATTAGAAGAAAAATGTAACATCAAAGAGTTGGGAAGTTCTCTTCCTGTTCTTGAGATAAAACAAAAGCAAACGAGTTGAGGTAAAGATTTTTTAGAATTTTTAAGGTTCAAATTTACAACATAAATAGATTTACCAATTTTCTACGATGAAGAAAAGACGGCTGACTTCCTGTACAGAGAAACTCCTTCTGTTAGAAGACTAGGAGAAGCTTCTACGTCGTTCTAACTAAGCGGCATGACTGTAATATATATATTTGCAAACTAATATCTTAGATAATGCATAAAGATTCTCTAACACAATTAAAGACCTGAATCGCATATTATCCCAAGTGGATCTAAGCAGCTTTTAGGTGAAACTAAAAAAAATGCATACTCACGTGGTTCCGGATTAATAAAGAACTTAGTAATTCGTCAGGCCAGCAAACATTCCATTCAAAGATTGGATGTACTTGGGATGTTTTGCAGTTTAGGTCTTCAATTGCAACTGTTTTTAGTTAGTTTTGTTAAAATTGTCAAAGCATTCTAATGATTTTTTCCTTTAGAAGTACTGTATGTACATTTAAAATTAGTGAACCGCCAGTTTTTGGAGGCACGAGCCGCCACTGCCCAACAGGCAATGTAACAACCAGCTCAATGTGCAGCCATTCCATGACAAAGTACACAAACAGGTAAAAACGGCAGGAATGTAATAGCTTTCCACACTATTTTGTAGACAACACAAGGGATAATTAACGTTATTTTTTTAATATAATCTTCCAAAACTTACAATCTCCCAAAACACGAAAGGACCTGGTGTTCAACATTTTCAAATAAAGGCGATAAATACATTTTTCAACTTACCACGTGAACGTGCTCCCACACAACTTTCGGTCTTTCGTTATACAAAGGCGCCAAGTCAAGCAAATTGCCACGATACGTGAGCAGCGGGTGCTATCTTTTTACCAGTTCGCAAAACTACTTGTAAGAACCAACCCCGTCTAACAACCAACCCCGGTCTCCCTTAAATAATCATTTGGCCATGGCCACTAAGGATATGATGTATTATTATATTGTGGATTTGCGTGCATAGTTATTTATCTGCAAAATACGTAAATGAAATTTTGTAAATTTTACTGTTTCCTGTAACTTCCTGTCTATTATCTGGCTAAATATTTCCTAAAGTATAGGTTAAAGCTTTGAGTAATAAACATAAATCAAGATAAAAGAAAGATAAACTCTCTGAGCTTAGAGTTTAAGCTGTTTTCCGTTCGTACACATTTACGTGTTAAAGAATAGATCCTGAGACCTCCAGCATAGTTGAAAAACGTGTTAAGTAGGGACGAGCAGTGTAAGTTCCACGCATGTCACTTATCAATCTTAAAAATACAAAGGTGTACATTCGCACCTGTTTGATAGCGTGTTATCGAAAGAGCTCCTGAATGTCTTTAGTGGGCACATTTCAAGCAGCGATTCGTTATACCCTCCAGTTTAAAGTATTTAGCGATGCTGTTTCTTCGCTCTTCTTTCTTATTATGACAGAAGACGAGCCACTCCCCAAAGTTTCTGGAGATATAAAGCTGGATGTTCATAATATAATTTAATTTAACTAACCTTTTATACGAAATGATATTTCTCTTAACTGTGACTTGACTTTGTACATGAAGGAATCCTATTTGAATATTCGTGTATGAGTGTCTCACAGTAAATCGTGCTTTTAGCGGAGACGATTCTTCGTACGAAGAGCATGCACATCGTAGATGTATAACATGAAAATTAACGTGGACTTAATATAATTATGTTAAGCGCATTCTGGTTTTCTATTGAAACTAAATCAAGGGAAGGCAAATTGAAAGCATATTTCTCTGTAGTTACTTGACTTTCCTACAAGTAAACAAAATACATCAATAACTTAAACAGAGAAGTCGATTAAAACACAATGAGGAAAAGTCGCTTCACCATTGTGGAATCGAATTATAGAGTATATAACTGCGCACGAGACAAAAATGTTGTGTCTAGAAACAGCTATCTTTTCGTGTGTCAACCATCTTGGTAGCCGCGATTTTGAATTTAAATATTTAAAAAGGTATAAAATCATGCGATAAAAATCAATGGGGCACTTGCTTCTGAATCTAACTTTAACATGTGAAAAGTTATGAATCTATCTTACAATTATAAAGGATGTTAATATATTGTCTGTGTTCCCGAAGATAATCGTAAGCGACGCGTTCATGAACGATAAGCATTGCGTAATGTATTAAGTGTAAAATAATTGCAGATAGAATCGTTTCCTAGATGATTAGTATCACGGATCTACATAGCACACACTATTGCCTATAAATGACCGGCAAAGATAAAAGAATCCAGTAGTTTTAGATCCGGATATTTTTGAAGGCATTCAACAAGTCTCCGTCTTTTTATCCATGTACCGGTAATAAATTGTACATCATGAAACTCTCTAATAAAGTTCCCATAATGTAGTGGACCTTCAATCGTGTTGAAAATGCTATGAGCAGGTAAACGTTGATGTAAAAATCTATTCATGTAAAAATTTTAAAGGCCCCATAGTAGTCTGTCAATGAAAAATGGACAAAAAAGTAACTGACCTATCATATTCACTGAGATGCTGCTGAAGATGAACTTAATAAGAATATCACTTTTGATCATGAGAAATCTAAACTTTTGAAAGTTGACCAACACCACATTATTTTTCTAATTTGCGTTCTTATGGGTCGTCAACTTTCCATATGATGGTCGTTTCTTCACCAGTGAAAGTTCTGTGTGTTTCAGATCATAGCTTATCTTCAACTGAATCAATTTCTCGAAACCTTTGCAGCAATTGTGATACTACCATGTTCTACAAAGGTCAGTAGGGTAGGATAGTGCTTGACCGCGCTTAATTACCTCATAAATCACGATGAGTAATGTGATAAGGTGATCATGTAATGTGATCTGCTAATAAATGACATGATACGATGATAACAATAAATTAACCAAATCTTTTATACAGCGGTATTCTTTGGCGGACTGTGGGAAATTTGAATATTCCTAAAAGGAACATGAATTTGTTTTTTATACTGGTACAATAAATTAATTGAAATTGCGTCCGCGTATAATGATGATCATAAATTGACTCTAGTTTTTTAAGGAATCGTGCCGAATGCATATGATTGTCGCCGGTCCTTTGACTTCTCCTCCCAATGTGAGAATATAATTTAACTATAGAACCTTATTTAAGAAGGAGATAATGAGAATACTTAAACAGTACTAGTGAGAACGAAATTCGGCTCGCAAAAAATTATTTTTCGTATAACATAATAGGCAAATAGTGCCATCTTTAGTTTCTGAGAGTAAGATATAATAGAAAGAAAAAGTTAAAATACGACCTTTGTTATGGTTCCACACTGTCGGATAGAATCTTCACGCGGAAGGTAAGTCATTGAATGGGTAGGTGTGACCACTTTTTTTTTAGGGAAAGCCATAAATTGTGAGATAAGAGCGGTGGGTTGTTTTTCGGATCTTTAAATCTATTTGGATGCAGAGTGATTTTTTTTCTGTGATGGAATGCGTTCGGATGTGATGAATCTCCGTTTCGGAGCCTTGACAATGAAATTTACATAACGGCCGATTGCTTCTAAGGAAATCATTGAGCGGAATATCAATGAGTTTACCTACACAGTCACAGAACGAATTATGAGAAAATGGTGCAGGCAATGGTTTGGATCGAGATATAGGGGATCCAACTGTTGCATGGGATAAGTTTATTCTTTGCGCCACTCTTGTTTTGATTACGTGTGTGTTGTTGTCCAGTATTTGCTGTTTTTAGCTTCGCCTATTGAAAAGGTAAGTAATACGTAATATCTCATTACAATGTAATGTTTTTATATTTTTAAAAACTAGTCAGAAAACTGTTGGTCGTGCTTTTTAAAAATATTTTTGTACATTTTTTTTGAAATAAACTTATTGAAAATATTGTGTGACTAACATTAGTACCCAGATGGATGATGATGGGAGGATTGGTGGAATGAAGGAAACGGTCGAACCCCGAGGTATTGCTCAGCAATTCCCATGCACACGATGTTTATAGTACATAAAGACCATATGTGATGGAACCGACGAACCCCAGCGTCCGAGTTTTACTGAACCATTGCGGCCTTGTTGGATTGAAAGTTTTACGGGCTTGTTTAATAGTACTAGACCGCCATCCGCCCCAGGAGATGGAAAGAATAGTTAAAGTATTATTGAAATAGTTAATCTTGTTTTCTATTTATGGCGCTAGCGAAAAAAATATTTATTGTTTTATCATATTAATAATGGCGTTTAGGCGTTTACGACTCAGACCGGGATAGAGTTGGGGAAGTATGGCGAAAGATGTCGGCCAGGACTTTTAAGTTGAAGGTACCATCCCCGCATTTGCCTGGTGAAAACCAATGGTATTAAACACACGACCTCACAAATGTGATACCAGCGCTCCGACGCTGAGCTACCACGAATTGAATTTTATTTATGGCGTTTAGGGAACTTTGCCGTAGGGAAGGTATAGTAGAAGAACAGAAGTGGGAAGATGTTGCTGTTTTGCTGTGCAAGCGATCTATATAGAAGATGATATTTTTGCATCATAGTTTAACGTGTATTATATTATTGAAAAAACTTTGGTTGGTTTTGATCATCGTAAATTACATTCTTTAGGCAACTTTGGCTCAGGACGGGAAAGGAGTTGGATGCAGAAGGTGCTATCCGACCATTATAGTTTTAAATGTATTACATTATTGAAATTAATTTTATTTAGAGCTTTTAGGAAACGCTGGCCCAGGTTGGGATACGGTAAGGGAATTGTGGCGATCAAAGCCTATTTTGTAGGTACCATTCCCGCATTTGCCTGGTGAAACCCAAGGAAAATCTCAGTCAGGCCGGCCGGCTGTTGGGACCGTTTCTGCACCTCCAGAAAGACAACATTAGTAAGTGAGTTGTTTGGCATCGTATACTCTCTCAGTATGTTTGCATTTCGTCGAATAATGTTAATGCCAAGTTTGGTACAGGTAGATCTAACTGATGGAAAGAATTTGAACAATTGATTTTTATAGAAAATGGGCTGGAAATACTGAACCACTGCACCAATCAAACGGTTCCAGGGGCTCTCAGCTGGTCTAAGACTTTTCCAACGACATCTCAAGCATCTTCTACAACTTGTAGTTCCTGAGATTTAATTTCTAGCCACGGGCGGACGGACTGACACCATGAGCGGGAATAGAAGGTCCCTTTTGCTATAGCTTTGCTACTATTGGACCGAAAGCAGCGTTATCCGTGGAAGTAGTATGTAGTAGTAGAAATAGCAAAGCATAGGCCACAGAAATAATGCCTATGTAGTAGGCCTTCACTGTTCAACTTTTTTAATAGGATGGACGATAATCGTATTTTAATTTCAGCGATGGCCCCTAAACGGATTCTGCTGGAGCCAATTCGACAATACAATGCAATCTCAAATTCACTGTCACTTCCACAAGGAAGTAATAAATAAGTAATTGAAATTTCAAGGTTTATATGGATTACTCTGTATTATCGCTACCAGCAGTATGTAATAGAAGTGTTGGTGACCCAAATGGGACGCCCCAACTGCTAGGTAAACCAACCTAATATGACCTAAATTCAAGAAGTAACTAGAAGCTTCTGATCTCATTAATTATTATTTTGTCAGGAGAGCAGGGGCAATTAAAACTAGTGTTCAAATAAAATCAGCAATCACTAAATTGTTTTATTCATGAACATTTTGGACACACATTACATTCTTAAGTTCTTCTAAGGAGAAACCCATCAGTTTTCAGATTACGTTTCCTAACTAAGAATGGTAGATAGCTTCTTGAAATAACTGTTAAATTAACAGTAAAATATAAAAGTATCATAGTTGAATTAGATATCAAACTTAAAAAACTATAAAAGTGAAGATTATCTATATTAATCTACAATTACAAAATATGATCAACGACCAGGATTCGAAGCCATGGCAAAATTAAAATTCATTATGAGTCGAGCACGATAACCACTGATCCATCCTATTAACCGGAAAACAATATGTGTTTTACTAGGTTTCAATGTAAGACTATGGATTAATACGACATTCAGTGTTTAATTTATTGATATTATTTTTAAATTTTCTCTTTGATTTGTAATCCCTTATTTATTTGTGAAAATAATTGCAATATACGTATATCTAAATTGTTCTGTAATGGGCTTTAATGTCGGATTACGTTCATATTTTTTAATGTCAGGGAACTTCCCTCAACTGCGGGAAATTTACCTCTGCGAGAGAAATAGCAGGGACTTTGGGAAATAATCTCCAAAGACATGCGACAATCTTTATGTCCATAGCTGTACCTGCTTAGATGAAAGATTAGCGAGAGGTGATCTAGGTATAAATAGATTAGATGAAGCATGCCGAGAGCATGATATTGCTTATAAGAACTTTAAAGATTTAACAGATAGACATAGAGCTGATCAAGGCTTGAAGTTTAAAGATTTTGATACAGTTGTTAGCAAAGATGCTGGCTTAGGTGAAAAGTTAGCTTCATTGGGAGTAGTAATGGCGATGAATACAAAACGAAAAATGGGTTGAGGGTTATAATACTTGCTTTGGATTAAACACACACTAAGATTTCGAAACTACTGTGTTGCGTTAGAGTATCAAGATTATGTTTTTGACACGTTTTGTGTCACTTAAAAGTTTTTCATGAATGCATTCGCAATAACTGTTTCATCACTTAAGGACTGTCCCTCGTAATTAAGTACAATGCATTTTTACATACACCGTATAACCAAAAACTTTTGGGATCAATTAGAATATCCTCGCAATTACGCAGGTATATTTTATAAACATTAGATGTTTCAATTTTGGAAAGAGCAAGTAATTCTCTAAATTTATTATCGTGAAAACTAACATCGCCGATTGCTTGCTTCCATTTTCTCCGATGGTATGCTTTTCTCCTGACGAGTTTGATTATCTAATTTGGAAACCAGGCCGGGTACTAGAGTTTAGATCTTTTACGTGGTACACATTTATCGAAAATGGCATACAATATATTATAAAAAGAATTGACAGCTTCGTCGACAGTTTATCAGATAAACTCGCGATATCATGATGCAATGTCGCGATATAATTGCTCTTAATTGACTTTGGAAAGTTGTAATCTATTGTTTGTTGTTTACTTGTATTTTTGACTTGCTTGGTGTATAGAAGTTCAGCTATTAATGCAGGATGATGAACATCTTCGGGAACGATCAAGTCATGTTCATGTCTTACAATAATACTGTGAAAGTTAGAAAGTACTAAATCTAAAGTTTTACCATAATGGTTTCTAACGTTGTTGAAAGATTTCAAATTTAAAATTCATCAAGTTATAAAATTCATGACAGAACTGTTGTTGAGCTAATTACAAATCCTTACGAATTCTCGCAAAATTTCATGCGAAACCAGGCCTGTGCGAAATTTACGACATCTGTTTCCTAAATTACATCCGAAGAATGCGTTTACGGCACCAATCATCCGCATTAGATATTAAGAATAACTGCAACTTATCCTGCACATGGCGTAATCAGCCATTAATAACACAATTAGGAGAAATAAATTACCTTCTGACTCACACAGAAGAGAATTTCACTCGTATTCGTTTAAATAATAACCTCTCCTCAACCGGCATAGGTGCAGTGGAAATTGAATTCTGTGTGAGTGCAATCTCAACCTAAAAGAAGAGGAACTAATTTCCGTCTCTTTCCCCAGCCGCCAGGTCACCTTTTACCAGTCGCATGGACAAAATTAAACACACTTTAGCTGTCATTACCTCTATTGAATCAACCCGAGTTCAATTCCTGGGAACATACATTAGATCAAAATTGGACTACTCACTTACAAGGGATCAATCTACCTAACCCCGATTTCGATAATTTTGAGCCACCAGCGGATCCTGCTTCTATCCATGAACTGCGATCTTATTACAATTTTAACAAGCTCGTCCAACGTTCTATCACTTATCCTGCTCTATATGGTGACTAAATTACGGATGGTGCTCCTCCCTTGCATTTTCCAACCGGTGAAAGTCCAGTTATTGCATGAGCTAACTGACACACTCAGCTACGGTGCTTTAGTATTAGGCTTTGTATACTTATTTGCCCTGCCTTCTACCATTGTATCTTAAAGATGATCTCTTTTCAGATTCCTCAGCAACGAGCCGTTTCAATGAACAATGACCAAACACCGCCCCTCAAATCGAGACATGTACCCCCAAATTCCAGTAACTTATGACTATGTACGCTTCTTGTCATAAGTATATCCAGGGTTACCAGCTCACTGCAATTGAAGACCCTTGTTCACAGCGAAATAAATATTGTTTCGAATGACCACGTCTTCCTTCCCTATAGTAGTGAAACTGCCACATGAACACGCTGTTTCTAGTAACAAATTGTGGTCAAACATGCCCACTCTTCCTCACGAGACAAATTTCATCCTAGACACTTCAATTTATGAATAACCCTTAATTTACGTCACCAAGATCCATATTAGAAATTTAATAGTAAGTGAAACTGTTTTAACACATTTTTATCCAAAATTCGACTCCCCGTATCTCCAGATATCTTAATTGGAAAGAATTATGTCTAATATCAAATATGACCGTATTTGGCAGACTGGTAAAAAACTTTGGTAAACTTTATTTTTATATGGGCCAGTTTAGTAACTTTGGACTTCGGCCCGTCACGTTTTGCCCTTAGCTGTTAAGTGTTAAAATCCACACCCATGCCCCTGCCGGGACTCGAACCCGGGACCGTTGAGTCGATAGCCTACCCCCGCAGACCGCTCGACCACCCGGCCGGCTTGGCAGACTGGTGTATTCTTCTCAAAATAAACTTCTGGACCCGTTTCTATTTTTCCCAAATCAAGTACAGGGATGGGTCAAGGATGCTGAAACTCAGTTGACCCAGACCGAATATATGCTATCTATTAACACCACAAGAACTATTTTATTACCAACCTTTTGTGGAGTGCCTAACTTCACCAAGGTACACCCTCTTAGCAATAAAACTACCTCTTATAAACAGTGTACAGACTGATACCCTATACCAAGTTCAATCGCTACCTTTTAGAAAGCAAGATGAAATTTGCGCAGTGGACTTTCTCTTGAATATAATCATCAGACAAGATCAAAAAGATCTTATAAGGCCCTTCGACTGTGATCTTACAACCGGGTGAGTATGTTTCATCTGAAATTTAAATGCAAATGAAGTGAAATAACTATTATGTCTTAAGGCTCTTTTTAGAAATGCGATGGATATTAAGAGACACTGTACTCTATTTTACAATGAGGCTAAGTATTATAAAGTAATACATCCCTCCAATGTCGCTACGTCCTTTTAACAAAAAGTGGACAAGTTATTAAGATCAATTGCTGCGAAGTCTCGGTCCCTAAAATTGTAACTACACATGCATATGGAATATTGCTATGGAACCTTGGTTGTAAGTGTAATATTTCAATTGAACCAAATACCGTCACTAGCCACGCACTATTCCCCTGTATTCCGAAACAAATTCTGCTAAGCGAACTCATCAGAATTCTACCTGTACATTGGATGCAGGATTTGAGAAATAAGACCTCCCACTACCTCTGCCACGAATGGCGAATAAAGATAGATAAACGGGATAACCTAGTCCTCAATCCTCTCTTAATAATATCTAGTATTTCGTTAGTAATAGCGTGTATTTGCTTTCTTGCCATTATAATGTTTACCTTATATTCTAAAAACAATTGCAATAAATACCTAAAGCCGACCCTATTTACATAGAAGTAAACTGAAAACTTGCGCCCCTCTCAATTCTCTCTTTCTCTCTCTTTGGCTCCCGATATGCTGTGTAAATGAGATGCTGTCACCTAATTAGAACTTTAACGTTACTTAATAAGCAATATGATGGGATAATCAACCAAGTGTTAATAAATTTAGCAAAATAATTTAAAAAATAATTGGTAATAAAGTAAGGAGTATTCATCGTAGATGTCTCATTATTAACCTATACAGTCTGTTTTTTGGTCGCACGAATTGAAATAACTCAGAAAATGTCCACTTTAACCCGTAGGAAACGAAAATTTCACGGGACAATGCCTTGATCAACGGCCAAAAGCTGCTGCCTTCCGGATTAGCACCATTGAAAAAAAACACACATACCTCATTGACCCAAAAAACTTTTACCTCACACACGATATTGAAACAGCCACCAACGTCAATAAGTATTAGTCCCGACTTGGTCTTGACCCGGACCGACCCGGTCCTCACCCGACCTGATCCGCGTACTACACATTTCCAAGATAGCTGTTAGTTACTTGAGCATAGAGAATTTTCAAGCGGACAAGAACAAACAGCAACTATCATACTTGAAAACACAAGCGGAAGCCACAATTTATCCCGTTTCCGGTTGCGAACAGGAAAAAATATTGGAATGCTTTGTGTATTTACATCCTTATGTACGTATAAAAATATGTATCTAATGTATTTTTTGTACTTATAAACTCGTTATTTTTATCCATGTATATTATTTGTCAAGCTCAGATGCAAGACTTCGAAAAACAGAGACTCAAAAACGAAAACCAATGCAGGAAAGAAGGTTCCATAACAGCCAAGACGAAGCTATATAAAAACGTGCGTTCCAGCTTTTTTGATCGCATTTGGTCACTCCCAAATATATAGATATAGGGTGATCAAGAAATAATTTTCCACAGTCATTATGATGCTCATTAAAATAAATATTCTTCGCATATTGATACAGCTATTTACACCATCTGAATTCTCGAAAGAACGAGCTATGCGCCTTTATATCTCCTTTAGAGATACCCAGAGTTCATGGGACCTTTCACTGTTCACCTCATTTACTTACTAGGATTTGGTGCACCATAGTATTTGTTTACTTATTTACAATTTCAAACGCCGACAACGAGAGTACTCTTAATTGAACAAATTTTCAGTACACATTTTTGTTTAATATTTAATCCCAGGTTCCCCATGATTCTTATTATATGGCTCTGTTATCATGTGCAAGATTTTCTATTGATGTATTGTTTGTATAGGCCACTATGAATATATTTTTCTTTAGTCATATCATACTGATTACATGTACTCAATGAGCCAATGGTATAACTATATAAATTAACTGTCCTTCCCTTTGTTATATTATGTATATTATGACTCTATGCCTTTTGACATTTTGATTGAACATTGCTATAGATACAATATATTTTTGTGTACTTACATACGTTTAATGTCTTAAACATTTGTATTTTGGTCTATGTTTTATGTACCTTCAGCACTTCTCGAATGTTGTCGATAATTACCCCTTTGTTGATCATGTCCAGATTAGGATACAATTTTAATCTATTATATCTTTAGTGTTGTACTATACTAAATTAGATTTATTATTAACTCCTTTTTATTTTTTTCTAGTGTAACTAAGACATTGCCGGAACATTAATTTGGCCAGCATAAATAAGCGACATCAGGTTTGGTTACAAATCAAACCTTGTCTATATTTTGGTCTTATTCAAGTGCCCCATTTATATTAAATTGTGCCCCTTTTACGATTGGTTATTAAATTTGTTTATTGAATACAACTAAGCCAATTATGATGTAACCAATAATTTTAGTTTCAAAAGACCAATTTTTTGGAACATACCGTTTCACCTGATATGATTTTGTTGAATATTCACTCCAAATAATAACCTTGCTGCTTTATTGATAATGTTTCAACTCTATATATGATTATTCATGGATATTATTACTCCTTGATGATTTTATCCACTTATCCCTGTATTATATTATTCCTAAATTGTTTATTTTTAATTAACATCCTGTTTTAATTGTACATTTCATTTATTTTTATGATTTCACTTATACAACCGACAAATATGGAGTGTAGTTTCCTTTTTGCTTTTTAATTTTTCATTATGTTTGATTTACTTAATATTTATTATGATATGTTCTTTTATGTTTATGTAAGCTATGCAACAAATCTCAGAAACCAGCGTACGACTTGGACATAATTTAAATTTAAAATTTTCCGCTCTTTTCATTAATAACTTTGACATCTGATTTTTCCTTTAATAATTATTGGAATAATTATTTTAAAATGCAGCCGCGGGACCTTGATACAGACTCATTTTCTGCAATCTTAATATAAAACTATCATATATATAATCTTTTATGTTACTACTACGCAGAGGCTTTACACTTTTTCTCCTCCCCAAAGGAGAAAGTAAATGTGTTTTTTATTACATATTTCTCATAGAGAGGATTACAGTATAATAACGCGTAAAACTTCAAATAATATTTTCGCTTATAGAGAAACCAGAATACACAAACTAAAACTGCTGAATGATGTGCAAATTATCATTTGGCATTAAAAGACAAATATACGAACTTGTGTAGGCAGCCCTTCAAGAAAACCGTCAGTTGACGTAAAAGTACAATCTCCATCACCAACGGCCTCAAAGCATAATGATGATAGCTCAGATATTTGTAGGTTAATCTAGATACACTAACCTATATAAAGTCAAGTTTTGACCTTGAAATCAAGGACTATTACCGTCGACATCAAGCAGTAACATCGTCTAACTTGTAAGGTAATCCGAGAACAATCTCTCTCTCGACACCGTATTGACTCTTCTTTTTCCAAACTCCGAAATTATAGGATGCGGTATAACCATCCTACGTACCGGAGAACTGTTTGGACTTACACAACGAATCCAAAATTCTGATCTTAGTGTCATAGCTCATTACTAAAGATAGATTATGCATTTTATTGATATTCGGAAGGTGTACTCAGATTTCAGATGTAAACAGTTAACTTGTAAAGAAATTCATTTTTCATTTCTTAACAAACTTGTAGCTCCGAGTTTTCTTTGGCTTGGCAGATTCCAAACTCTAAAATATTTACTTCATTTACAGGAAAGAAGCAAGGCATTAGTAACTAGATGCCCTTCGGCTGATGTACATTAATATAATTCCCACAGAAAAATCATTTCGATGGTTCTTTCCAAACACGACTCCAGTTCAACTTATTAGTATACTCCACTCTGGTGCTCATTCTATCAATAAATAAGACCTGAGTTGGCGTATCAATAAATTTCTCACAAGCTACAAAAAATTGTATCATACTCAGAATCAAAAGTGTGAATACGGTTAATCTTATGATTGAAAGATGCACTCGAATTGTAGTAGCACAGATTTATCGATTGTATAGCATATCAAAATGGAAAAATATGATAATTTGTATTTTGCGCATCACCACTTACAGCTCTTAAATATTCCTTCTAAATGTCCTTCATTGATTGAATACTTCCAAGCATGTAAGAGTGTATATTATCTGATTCTGTACAGTATCATTGATGAGATATTTTATTAGTACATTGAAAGTCATTGAGGTAATCAAGATGATCCGAACCTTAGATACCGATAGCCATAAATAAAATTTAGCTGGATCTAATCAGACTTGATATGTTAAGTTCTCACAATATAAGTCGTAATAGAACCATCTAGAGACGACCATTAGAAAGCTTTGCATGCAATAACGAAGGTTGCTGCACCTAAGTGGGAAGTAATATTTATTCTCATTTCAGCTTTGTTTTTATTGCTCAAAAACTATGTGAATACTTATAAGTATAGCATAGTTTAAGAAATATCCCAGCGTACCTATATAATAAGGATTAAAACCGAACTTGGTAAACTATAGACCATCGCCATCTTAGATTTCATGTGATGTGTGATACTGATTTTACATTCATAATGGTATAGTTTAACCTTCTAATGCAATACCGTCCTTAGAAGAAGACTGATGCAGTATCCATTGGTTACTAAAGTGTTGAGGATTTTACATTAGAGGGACATACGATATTTCCAATAAGGTATAACATGCTCAGAGAATATTAAATATGGAATATCGTCCTGAAATAAACATAGCTCGGTATATTAATATCATACTAGCTTTCATATCGTTCAAGCGGGTGTAGTTTTGGAAATAAAAACATATATTAAACTTTGATAGAATAGACTGAAGTTTTTCTCGGAGTTTTCTAAGATATAATGTTGTTATGATGTGTTATGTAGGAGATTGTACAGTGATTTTGCATTCGTAATGAACTCAAACATTAAGACAGAACCCACCGTCCTATGAACTCCATACTTTTTGTAATACACTCATGTTATATTAGGGTATATATCTTATAAACTAATGGATTCATTTATTTACAACAAACAATATAAGAATTTTACAATATTATAGTTTTGATATCTTTTTGGGCAAAATCTATTACACTTTCGGCATTACATTCATGTTTTTAGGTGCGTCATAAATTACAGAGTTAAGATTTTTAGTAACTTGTTTTCGCTTAAGAGATTAAACAAATAGACTGCCATGTAGTAGATATTGGCTGCATAATATAATTCCTCTGAAGGGACAAACATGTTTGACTTTAGAGTTAGTCTGAGTTGTATTCAGAAATGGTAGTTAACTATGAATTCAGTTACTTATTCGTTGGAAATGAACTCAACAAGAAGTATTCTAGACTGGATTATATGAGCAAAATTTTTGGGTTTATTGACAAATATTACGATGAGTATCACTAAGGTATACGTATAAAAAGAAATATCTAACATACTTACGAAAAGAACTGATTCTACTCATGACCGACAACAAAACATTTTAACAGACAATAAATCTAAAGAATCGTTACACTTAGTTTCTAAACAGAATGAAATATATATACACACTACTAAGAAACATTCTAACAAGGCTAAGTTTTAACTTAGAGTGAAAAACTTTGTTGCAGAATCATGTTCTATTTTACATTTCGTGAATGTTGATTTCATAACTTGAAGAAATCTGAATGTCACGAACATGAAATCTCGTTTTGTGTTTTTCAAGTTACATTGTGAACACGTTTGTAATAATAACAAGTTTACTGTGCTTTATAAAATTTTATAGTTTATATTTGTTTGAAAGTGTGTAAGATGAACTGTCCTTTGGAAGTTTGTAACAGTCATTTTAACCTCTGTAAATTTTTTAAATTTTACCGAAAAACAGTTTTTATTTTCTCATAGTTTTCCATGTACTCGATGGGTATTATTATGTACTAATATGAATAAATATATATTATTAGAACATTAATTCGCTTTCTGGGGTATATAACATGATCATATTGCATGGTTGTCGTACACTCTCACTGTTCCTATCTAATGCACACCTTTCATTCTGTACCCGATATACATATGTTTCTGGGCAATATGATGTTTGTTAACCTATGTTTGAGTTCAGTCTATCTCAGTAATCTACGAACTGAATGATCCATTATGGTTTAAAATTCTTGCTTCGTATCGCGTTATCTATAAGTAAATACTGACTTGATATCTTTATACAAAAATAAGAATGCTTGCCACACATACTTTGTAAAACCAACCTATTATTTATTAGCTTAACGTAAAATTTTATGAAGCAAACATTAAATTTTCAGTTAAATTACGCGCTTTTCTTGAAAAAGTGACTAATCTAAATTAAATTGATATATGTAGGTGTAATTAAGAATGTTCAACAAAAAAAATCTTACAGGTAAAATTTTAAAAAAACTCAACATTTAAAGAAATATTTATTTGAATTAAAAGTTTTCATTATAGTTCATTTTTAACTTCTATAAAAGATAATATGATCTAAAGATGAAACGTTTTAACAATTTTGTTAATCCCGGTTTAGTTCTTATATTTTTTATTTCTATACAGCATCGATTAAAAAAAAATGTGTTAAACATTTAATAAGTTAAATTTTCAAGATGAAATTTTCTTTTCTATATTCGTGATCCATTTTTATACTTTTGTACAACTTAAATATTTTATTAAAGCAGTAGCTTAACATTTTTGCTAATAATTGTTTAGTTTTTATATTACGTTTTTATTTCTATACAGCAACGAAGTAAAATGTATTACAAACGTTTTACAGCTAAATATTTCTAGATTAAATTTTGTTGTTTGTATTTAACATGTTTTTGTAGAACTTAGAAAATACATTTTTATTTAGCATGTTTGATGTTCGTAGAATATTTGTTATTACAAATTGTAAATAAAATAATTAAGTTAAACTGTGAATAAAACGTATTCAAAAGCAAATTAAACTATTCGTTACAAAATTGTGAATGCTATTACTTTTTTAACTTGTATAACGTAAACACATAAGCTATAAAAATATTTTAAAAGCAAAAGTCAACGTAGTGAACGACATTATACTTTGTACAGCTTACAAACTACAAACCGTAAACTTAAATTATAAAACAGATAGAAAGCAAATAAACTCTTTGTTAAACTTCTGATTGAGTTTTGACTAGTGCAACTTACAAACTGTAAAGTTCATGATAAGCAAAATTATTTTAAAAAGAAAAACAACTCTTTTGTATTTTGAAAGTAAAGTAAACAATTTTGTTACAAAGTTGTGAATGATATTTTACTTGTGCAACTTACAAATTACAAACTATAACCTAAAGTTATAAACATATCACTTTGAAAGCAAACCAACAATGTTGATACAATATTGTAAATGTCATTTAACTTTGTACAATTTACAAACAGAAAGTGTAAAACGTAAATTATAAACAATCAATTTTTTCAAAGTAAAAAACTTTTCTAGCAGTTACAAATGATATTTTACTTGTATAGCTTGATTATTTTTGTTTCCCATCTTAAAAGTTTAGGAACTTTTCTTATTACAAAATTATGATAATAATATTTTAGTGCAAGTCAAACTTAACTTTTAATACATTTTTTCTTTAAAATCTTTGATATTCGTTAAACATCAATTAAAAATTCTAAAGTTAAATTATGACTACAACAGTTTCAAAATTTAAAACAAACATTTTAATACAAAGTTGTAAGTGGAATCCTAAAGTTAAATTGTTTATAAAAGATTTTCAAAAGTTCAACCTTTTCACAAAAATCAAGTACTTTTTATTAAAAAGTCCAAGTATTACGTTTTTGCAACTTGTGAATGAAATTTTACTTTGTGCAACTTGTAAAGTATAAACAATTAACATATGAAGAAAATATATTTTGAAGAAGTAAGCAAAACTAAAACAGATTATTCTTGTAATTTTTACGTGACCAATAATATTTATTAGATTCATCAACGACTGTCTATTCACTATTGGTCATTCAAATGCTAGTGACATGCTATTTTTTAAAAAAAACATCTTCATTTATCTTATAAACAACGCTTTCTCTTCGATAGGGAAGTATATCTGGTGTATAAATTAGGAAAATTACAGTGAAAAAAATCAGTTGTAGTTCTGGTAGTGGATTATTCAACCTAATTTGAGATGGAGTGAGTACGTATAGTCTGGATGTGTTTTTATTCTCCTGGTCACGTTTCCAATCTTAAAAAACAAAACGTCAATCCAATATTCGCGTTTTGTCGAATGCACAACATACAAACCGGAAGCATTACTATACATGCTATTTATTTCGTGTCTTATGTAATACCTTTTTTTAAATGTTTACTCTTAAGTAGCACATTATGTCATTGCACTTTGATTACAGTTCACTACTGGAACTTTTTTTCTTGACGTTTTCAAATTATGTGATATTTGACTCATGCTGCATTTAAGAAATTGTAAGGATTTTCCATTAGACCTCAGAAAATGGGGCAACACACTCTATGTTAATCACAACACAGCTACCTCTCTCTCTCTTTCTAAATTTTAAAGGTCGCGCTTACTGATAAAATATTGTACAGAATGTTTCATAAATAGTTCTATCAAACTCGAATTGCTTTAACATTTTACCTGTATTTATCCCTACTGCACTTACACATTAAAGTGAGATACAAATCTTGAATTTATGCCCTTTAGGCCTCTTTAGATCGGGCTTGGATAGGGAGAGAATTGAAAAGGTAGCGGCCAAAGTCTTACTTAAGGTGTCATTTCGGCATTCGCCTGGTTAAAGTGAGGGGAAACCCTGGAAAATCTCAGTCAGGAATTGGTGTTGCCGACGAAACGAAATTTAGGATGCCTCGACTAGAAAATACCTTGTTCAGAGAGTGTCGCGTCTCGAAAAGATGTTCGGGTGGTTTGACAATACCCTCCATTGGATAACGATAATGTCTTACAGTTTAACATGGGCTCACCACGGAATCAAACTCGGGAATCCTTGCTTAACAGACAGCAGGCATTACCCACATGCACCACAACCCCGTTATAAAGCTTTCTTTTACATTATACGTAATATTTCATAGTAACATTTTCTATTCCTTCTGTTGTTGAATTTTCTTTATGACCTTTAGTTATCTACGACTTAAGTCAATTTTCAACTTTTTCTGACCCACAGATTCCTTGGCAAGGTGCATCAAGGGTGGTTTGACATTACTCTCCATTTGATAACAATAATGTCTTACAGTTTAACATGAGCTCACCGCAGAATCAAACTCGGGAATCCTTGCTTAACAGACAGGAGGCATTACCCACACGCACCACAACCCTGTTATAAAGCTTTTTTACATTATACGTAATATTTCATAGTAAAATTTTCTTTATGACCCTTAGGCATCTACGACTTAAGTCAATTTTTAACCTTTTTTTTCATTTCAAATCAATTTTACTGACCCACAGATTCCTTGGCAAGGTGCATCAAGAGTGGTTTGACATTACCCTCCATCGGATAACGATAATGTCTTACAGTTTAACATGGGCTCACCGCGGAATCAAACTCGGGAATCCATGCTTAACACACAGCAGGCATTATCCACATGCACCACAACCCTGTTATCAAGCTTTTTTGTACATTATACGTAATATTTCATAGTAACATTTTTTATTCCTTCTGCTGTTCAAATTTCTTTATGACCATTAGGCATCTACGACTTAAGTCAATTTTTAACTTTTTTCCATTTTAAATAAATTTTATTTATGGGCTTCAGACATTTAAGGATCCAGTCGGGAAGGTGGGGCTGGCTGCTAATACCAGGTGTATGCATAAGTTTCTGCCGGTTTTTGTGGTAAAGAAAACACGTAATTTTCAAGGGAAACTAATTTTGTTTTATTCAAAATATTGGCCATGGGCTTCTACACATTTCGCCCATCTTTCAGGTAATTGATACAAACCATGCCAGAAAAACTGCTTGTTTTTTGCGGCAAACCATTCGTCGAGCCATTTTCCAACGTCTTCGAAATTGCTGAAGTGCTGCTCTGCGAGCGCGTGCCCCATTGATGCGAAGAGGTGATAGTCAGATGGCGCCAGGTCTGGGGAGTACGGCGGGTGCGGAAGGATGTCCCATCCAAGCGATTTCAAGGTGTCTTTCACTGGTTTTGCTGTGTGAGACGGCGCATTGTCGTGTAACACAATCACTTTGACATGTTTTCGGGCCCATTCCGGTCGTCTTTCGATCAATGCGAGATTTAAATTAATCATTTGTTGGCGATAGCGTTGTGCATTAACGGTTTCGCCGGGCTTCAAGAGTTCATAATACACAATACCGCTCTGGTCCCACCAGACACAAAGCATGGTCTTCTTGCCGAAGCGATTTGGCCTTGGTGTTGAAGGACCGGCTTCGCCAGGTTAAAGCCAAGATTTTTTCCGCTTCGGGTTTTCAAAATAAATCCATTTTTCGTCACCCGTCACAATTCGATACAAAAAGGATTTTCTTTCGTGGCGTTGAAGCAGCATTTCACAAGTGACTTTGTGATTTTCCATTTGACGTTCATTCAAATCGTGTGGGACCCATTTACCCAGTTTATTGATCTTCCCCAGTGCTCGTAAACGTCTGCTGATTGTTTCTTGTGACACATTTAATGCTTTTGCCAATTGCTGTTTAGTTTGGTTTGGGTCATTCTCCAATAACACCTGCAATTGCTCGTTTTCGCACTTTTCTGGTCTACCAGAGCGAGCAGTCTTTCACATTGAAGTCACCACTTTTAAATTGTCGAAACCATGTCTCACTTGTTCTAATCGATGGGGCGTGTTCACTATATGTTTCTACCAGCACACGATGACTTTCAACAGCCTTTATCTTTTGATTAAATAAGAACAGCAATTCGTGCCGCAAATGTTCTTTTTCAGGCACAAACTTCGACATGATCACTGAACGATAAAACAAAGACGCTAGTGTTTCGCGGATTCAACTTGTGTGTGTTTGTAGTTTAATGTCAGGCGAGCAAAATGACGTATGTGTCAAATGAATACGCTGCGTACTTTTCGCTGGCGCCATCTCTTAGGTAAACCGGAAACTACTTATGCATACACCAGGTAAAATAGTATAAAAGTAACCTATAAATAGAAAGGTTCTGCATTATCATCAGTGTTCTCAACTGATACCGAGCTGCTCTAGTTCAGTTGGTAGAGGCTTGATTTCGGAATAAGAAGGTCCTGGGTTCGATTCTGGCCCCGACCACTCTAACTGAATATTTGCCAGAGTTTTCCTCAGTTATACCAGGCAAATGCAGAAATTGACTAAGGGTCTGGCCGACTCTTGCGCACCCTTTCTCGTACCGTATTGCAACCTGAGACATAGATGCCTAAATACCATAAATAAATTCAACTTATAATTCGCACTTAATATTTCAAAAAAGTATGGTACTAGTTACATGTCTAGAACGTGGAACGCAGCCAATGCCTAAATGGCATTCAGTTCAATGTCTAAAACATTAGAAACAAAGTTAATGAATTTTACGTTTTAGTGCCTTTTAAGACTTAATTCTTTAACGTAAATGTTTTAAAATATTGAAGCATTGTTAAGTTCAGTTATTAGTGTAGAATATTATATGTTCCGTGATAACAAGCTGTCTACATTCCACGCCTTTGTCATATGTTATTATTCGTGCGCTCTAGCGAACGATGCCCAACCAATTCCATTTTCATCTCTATATTTGTGTGTGTGTGAGAGAGAGATCTTTAAAAACGGTGGAATGTTTGCTTTTGTGCTTTTTTTCTCGGATCAAGATCTAAAGAGAGCTTTTCAACCCTGCCAAATTACGCAATAGTCTCCCCCATCTTGTGAGCTGTTATTCCACATAGTAAAAAAGGTTTTTCTTCCGGTATTTCAGAGTGCTCGATATAGCGTTTGAAGCTAGTAGCAAGTAGCAAGTCTTTACGTGTATGTGTGTGAAAACTGTGAAACAAGAGCAGCCGTGTTACTATTAACAGTTCCTCCTCTAGTGTTGATGATCAAGCAATTCAACGTAGTGCTCAATGGGTTAATATCCATGCCCGATTATTTCTAGAATATCTATTAAACGAAGAAACCACACCCGTCGATTTAACGTTACGTACGCGCTCTCGTGCATTTCCACCCGCCACACGCATTCCTCGTCGTCAACGTGTGCACGTACTAGAACATAATATTAATACTCCCGGCGGTGCACCCCTCACGCACGTCACCCAGGACGCTCCGCTGGACCTGTCTCCACGCGCCCTAGACCTCTGCGTACGTCTTGCCCTTCCAGATATGGAGCCGTCACCATACCTACACGATCCAGCAATACATTTTACTTTTGTTGGGTACCGGTTTCCGATTTGTTTAATACACAAATACCTTCTTCTTCCACCCTTACCGATCCATATTCCGGCCCGCAACCAGGTCCGTCCGGTCTTCAAGCCACATTCCGCGTTGATACACCAGTCCGACATAACATCCACACCTACCGACCTAGCACCCTGTCCGGTGCGTCATCACCATTCTCAACGCCTCCGTACAGTGTACTTCCCGTACCTTCCCATAGCGGCTCCTAGTTATGGTTCTAGTGATACCACTGTGTATTGGCCGTGGTCCCCTCGGGAAATATAACAACGCTCGGCACTAAAGGACCACGCCCACACCCTTACCAACCAACGGTGGATCTTACCTGGTAAGTACATACATTCTTATTGCATTCCATAAACAGTAACTCCTTTGCTAAGCTAAAAGCGTCCCCTGTTACTTCTTTTTTGTTTTCCATTTGCCTCTTGCTTTCGTGTTATGTTCCCTCCAAACTGACTTGCTTTGTTCACACCCTGGTTGTTATGAAAAACTTAAAATCTTAGTTGATTTTCATGTTTGGACGTCATATTGGATGTGTAAACGACGTTCGGTAATAAAGTAGCCATCTCTAATAATGTTTTTTTCATATTCCCTACCATTTACGAATCATTTTCGGACATTCCCTAAGTTAAATCAAAACAAATTCCAGTCTAAAGGCTAACGCTGGTTTTCTTCAATATGTAACATGTGCCCTTTTTGCACAAGTCAATTCAATATGTTTGACATTGTATTTAGCAAATTTCCAAGTGCAGTAAGACCGAATTTCTCCAGTGGACCGTATGCAACTATCACAACAGAAAGAACAAATGCAAGAGCGATCAAATGACAGTACGTAGAATGCGTCTTACGATTACATTACATGTAGCATCTTTGCTGAACATATTAATGTTCATCGGTGGGCGTCGCTCGGTTGCCAAAGCCTTAGCTTAGTAATTTTAAGGTCGTGGGACCGATCCCACCAACTGCCAATCTTTTATGGTTTCCCTATCCTACTAGACATATGCCTAGATGGTACCTACTAATTAAGCTCGGGTTCACGACATGCCAACGTTCTTTCCCCCACTCTATCAGAATCTAAAATGCTTCAGGCCCATAAATTCCATTGTATATCCCTGTAAAGGTATAGTAAGCCGTCGTATCTTAGTGTTGAAGCATTGGCGTAGCATTCCGTAGGTCGTGCGCTCCAACCCAACGGGTGGCAAAACCTATCTCGTTTGCTCAGTAAAACTAGTTTAACGCAACCTTTGTTTCACTGAGACACCGACTAAATAAACAGTTTCGGTGATCAGTGTTTCGTTCATCAGGTTCATTTCTCCACTATATTCTCATTGAACAAAAGATTAAGCGACGACAGCGTCCAAAAAAATCAAGTTTCGCTGCCTGTGCTTTTATTTTATGGCCTTTAGGTATTTGACTCTTTATTTGTTTATTTATACCAGTATAGCACTAGTATATGGACGTAAGTTATTCTACTAATCTAATGCATTACGGTATTACGACTTTCTTTTCATTTTGCGCATACTAAAAGATTATTAAACACACGTCAGCAAAATGGAAATTACAATTTTACGTAAAACTTCAGACCATCACCAATGCACCACTTTCAGCATTGCACTGGTTAGCAATTGAAACATCTACACAAATAGACCGCGTGAACTTTCTTCCCGCAACCTTTTAATCTCTCTTTCTCTCTTAGATTAAATTGCTACATCCTTCATGATTGAACAAGTGTTCAAAATCCCTGCAAAGTACACAAGCACGCACACGCCCTAGCGAATCACTAACTAATCTAAAAACTTCATTTCAATAAATCTAAAAAACACATGCTTACATTTATGGCTAAAGACATTCACAGTTAGCGAGTCATTATTCATGCTATCATTTCTCGATATTAGTGACGTACCACTCGTCTAACTTACCATATATTATTCACGACATGTTTATAAATATAAAGTGCATTTTCGAGCAGGTTCCTACGATAATATAACCGATTCAATTGACAGCATGTGGAAGACCATAATTACGATCCGTGATTCTACCAGACCTTGCATGCGGGGTGTCACCCAAAAAAACTTTTCAGGTACACTGCAACTTTAAACATGCAAAACTCTGACAAATCCCAAGAAATTAAACTGGTTAAGACATTGTTTCTACAAAACATTGTACGAAATAGTACTTATTGTACACTTTGCGCTTTTTTTCTTTAAGCAAACCTTGGGGGATTGACTGTCGAATATTGAACATATCCTTCTAAAGATGAATTTTGAACGCTTCGTGTACACATTTTCAACGGCATGTTTATAAATATAAAGTGCATTTTCGAGCAGGTTCATACAATAATATAACCGATTCATTTGACAGTATGTGGAAGCCCATCATTAGGATCCGTGATTCTACCAGACCTTGCGTGTGCCGAAAAACTTTTCAGGTACACTTCAACTTTAAACATGCAAAACTGCCCAATGTCAGGAAATTAAACTGGTTAAGACATTGTTTCTACAAAACATTGTAACAATTAGTACTTATTGTACACTTTTTTGTTTTTCTTTAAACAAACCTTGCGGGTTCACTGTGGAATATTGAACATATCCTTCTAAAGATGGATTTTGAACGCTTCGTGTACACATTTTCAACATGTTTTGGTCACATTGTATACTAACCTACTCCAGTTCTCTACGTTT
>JAGDQP010000256.1:67596-105591 GCA_022664845.1 Lepisma saccharinum
CCAAAGTTCCACATTTACTGTGTTAGCGGGCCGCATTTGCTAATTATTAAAAGGGCTACGACAACATTACAAAGGTAATATTTTAATTTTGATGAATTCGATAGTAGCAGAACCGTTAACAATTATCTACAATTACAGTGTGTTCACATATTTACATATACTAATGTGTTTAGTTCCCCTGTCAACCGCTCTACACCTCATGCATAATATACGACTTACTTATTCGTTTCCAAACTGTTCGATTTTAATTTTCAGTCATTCCTTACATGACTACAATTCATTCATTTTATGTTTTTTTTCTAACACGTACACCAATTTCTCCTACAAGCACTTTCTATCGTTCATGCATCTAGTCCCCCAGCTTTCCGATGCGTGGTAAATATGAGGTCTATCGCAGAGCTTTCTAGCGGGTGCATTCAAAATCACGTGCTCTAAACAAAAATCCTTCCGATTAACTTCCAAAAAACTATAATAAATGACAAAATTAAATGTTTATCTGTGATTACTGTTCCATAGCCGAGTCCGGTAAAGAAGGTATACAACGTCTTTTTTTCTAGGTACCATGCCGGCAGCTCGGACACTTCCCATAACGCTCAGCGCCATAGCTTTTACTTAGACCTCTCGTTCACAACCTCAGCAGAATTACTTTCTCTACATTAACCCAGGTACTCGGTCTGTTAAATTGCTGCAGCGCGTTCATCATTATTTCCTAAAAATCTTAAGTTCGATTCCAACATTCACCCTATGGTGTACTTTATTTTACTGGAATTCATCTACATTTCTTTCGTCAATGTCATTCAGGTTCTGATTTTCAACTACAATTCCGACATTCGCAAACTGAATCATGATTTTATTTAGGAAAAACGACCATTGTTCACCGTGGTTAATATGACAACACCACGAACTTAATTTCGTACAAACAACAACATGATATAGCCAACGAAACTTTCCATTTTTTAACCCGCGTTTCTATAATAGACACAAGTACCTAGTGTTTATACATATGCATTACATTCAAAGTTACAACACTTACCTGCTTAGTCTTCTACGTTTACTCTCAATTGCTCTACAACTCGTATGCTCGCTTACTGGGTTTTCAAAATACAATGCGTTCATCTTGCTTGCATTCACACATATACAACCTACCCTCTCACCCCTTACCCCTTCGTTTCTACCCATGCTCCATACCACTCTTCTCTCACAGCTCGGGGTGTTCTGATTGGCTACTTCAACATCATTACTTTACATATTTTTATACGACACCGCTGGATCTTAATTTAACTTTTTTCCGTGGGAACACAGTTGGTCTCAGTCTTTTTTTTTAAAAAAAAGCTCATCATCATAAGGTCTGTACTGTTCTAAGCACTCTATCCCATCCGCATTCCATCTTTGTCCAGCATCTTATTTATTATTCCAGATCCGCCTTGCTCGTAGACATTATTTAGTTTTAAAAAAAGTATCTTTCGTATCAGCATCCATCTTCCATTTGTATTAAGATTCACCCTTTGTTATTTATCTCCGGATGGCAACACCCTCCCTCTTTGGTTCTAACGATGTGTGTTAACCTACTTTCATCTTACAACATCCGTCTCTTTCTCGCGTGGAAAGTCCGATTCCACAAAAAACACACAATGTATTAAGACCTCTATCATAACGTAATATATATCTTGCATTTCTCGTTCAACACAAGACCCATCCATCAAGCTTTTATCCTCAACCATTAATTTTAATTATTAGCCTCTATCTCAGGCTCTTACGCATTTCACAATCAGTCCTCTTCCATTAAGTACATTATCGTCTCATAATGTTTATACATGATAAGAAATAAAATGTATTAGGCCAAGCCCATTTCCATTAACACTATGTATAACGAAGAAACCAAAAAGCGACCCTTAGCGAGCTTCTATTGTAGAATTTTTGTCTTTTATATCCGGACTACAATCAGAATATATGGAAATGCGTGAAGGATCAAATTTGGATCTATCTTTTTCTACGGTATCTTCCTCTTTATTCAATGTATCACTTTGTGATGCAATATTACAAGTAAGAACTGGGGGAACATAAAGTTGTTGAGCATGTCCGATTTCTATGTGTCGGGGAAGTATAATTTTCCGTTCAGATGGATTAATAACTCTAACTAATGCAGAAGGTGAAAGAATAGCTCTAGGAATCAGTATTCCATATGTTTGTTGTATGGCTAAATTTGGTTCTAACACGGACTCTTGTCCCATGCATGATTCTATTAATTTTAACAGGATTATAATTTCAGTACGTTTTGGAAGAAAAATGCGTCTAGAAGTAACATATTTTGGTCTCAAATTTGCTTCTATTTGCTTTGTTAATTTGGTATCTAAAACGTATGTTAAATTTTATTTTCTACGAGGTAAATTTGAGTTTCTGCCAAAATGCGTTCAAGTTAGTGTTTTTTGTTCATAACTAATTGTTGCTAGATGCTGAATAAAAAAAATTACTGCCTAATAAAAGCTTTTGTGAAAAGTTATCTAAAATGAGAAATTCTTGCGGAAAACGTGCGTTTCCTATTTTAAATTTAACTATTGCAATTTTGTTCACTGTTATCGTGTCTTGTGAAACACTCTGTATTTGTATGTATTCTTATCTCTGCCGCATATATTTAGTTACTAATGTGGAATCTATTATACATGCCTGACTTGCGGTATCCCAAAGTGAATCGCGTTTCCAATTGTCAATACTAATCGGTAAAAATGCTAAATCGTCTTTAATTATGAGTGGTACTTTGAGGACTTTCGGTTTTCTACGTCCTGCAGTCGCCTCATATATTACTGCAGTATTACTCCGTTTAAAGGATGTTGATAATTTATCGGATCACTAACTAAATTAGGATTTTGATATGTTGTTGTGTAAACCTGATTTTGGGAATGTCGTTGGCCTGATTGATGTTGTTGATTTTGTTGGCGCGGTTGATTTTGCCATTGTGGCGGATATTGACAGTTTTGTTGAGTATTTGGTTGCCGAAATCGCGGAGCATGCCTATAATCTTGTTTTTGCCGATTATAATAGTACTGGTTGTTATTTTTGTTATACGAATTGAAAAATGAACGATTGCGATTATATGGAGGTTGTTGATATCTTTGTTGTTGATAATTTTGCCTATAATTTCCATTTTGCTGAAAATTATCTCGCGGATATCTATTTTGTTGGCGAAAATTACTGTTAAAATTCCTATTGTTGTAACGAAAATTGGGTTCAAAATTCTTTCCTTTATAATTTCCTCTATAATTCCTAATATAATTTTGACGGGGTTGTTGTCTGATTTGTTGTTTCTGTTGCTGTTGTTGCTGACCTGATCGGGGTGGGGTTTTAGGTTTCGAATTTCGCGGATATTTGTTTAATTGTAATGACATTTTTTTTCATTTGAGCTTGCAGTGCATCAATATGATCTGCTGTTTGCGGTTCATCTTTCGTTTTATGGATAACATTTGGAGTAGCCATATTGGTGATTTCGTCTGAATCAGATGAATTTTCAGAATGTCGCGTTTCGTCCGAGTCGCTAGAATTGATGTGGCGGTATTCGCGTCTACGAGTGTTAACTGCATGAACGTAAGCTAGCGCAGATTTCTCCGTTCACATTACATGTCCTTTATTGTAAATCGTATATTATTGTTGTCTACAAATTCCATACGGAAAGAAAATGCATTACCGGCTTTAAATTTGATAAGCACGGTAAAGTCAAAATCTTGCTTGTCAAGCGCTACAAAGTACAAATTTCTGTTCATCAGAAAATATTTTTGCACACTGAAGTAATATTTCCCGAAGATGTGTTTCTTGTTCCGGTGCTATGGTAATCGATCGTGAATATTTTGGAGCATTAACACGAATTTATCGTATGATCTTCGCAGCATAAAATTTGCACAACGGTGGCATCCACGTTTGCATTGTGTCAGTATTTTATTGTAGTGTTTGCCGAATGTAAATGATATCTGCTTTGTTAGTTTCGTTTGGGAATTTCGGACTTAAAATTGTTGATTTGTCATCGCTAGTGACAAAAAACTGGATGGTGTTGTATATGGTAGATGTGATATGTAATGTAAAGGAATCACCTAAAAAGTATTGTGCTTCTAAGAGTGCAACAATCGCCTTCTTTTTAAATGTTTGCAGCACATCTAATCTCTGCTGTTCACTTTGCAAATCAAATGCCGAAAGAATGAAACGGAAAAGTTTCTCTAAAGTGGCTAGTGTCAAAATTTGGTTGACTGTTTTTGTTTGTGCGATGTTGTGCACAATGTATTTTTGAATATCTACTATGCGTTGTGTTGCTTGATTAACAAACAAGGGATAGCATAAATACTGGGTTTGTGTATCCACTGGATCTACATTTTCTGGGTGAATGGATTCCCACTGTTCGCGTGGAAGATGACAGACAACACATTCTTATGGGATCTACCAGATTCAAATAAATCGAACACGGTGTTCCAAAACCACCATGTGAACGTTTCGCTTGCTCCGTAAAGAAATATAAATATTTAGAGTGAAATCTCTCGCTGTTTGTATGGGAGCGTTATTTCTGTAGAGTTAGTTTTGGTTATTTGGGGGCTAAGAAACGTAAAATAAGCATAACTCAGATAAAAGGGGTGAGCACATACGAGAGGGACGTTCAACGGGAATTAAGTAAAATAAAGTTAAAATAACGTTTTCTTTTGCAATGGTTTAAGTTCTAATTTTAGGAATAAAAGGGTACAAGATTTTACATTTTCCTTAAAAAGGACGCAAATTCTCAGTGCGTAATCTTATAACACGAGTTTATGACACACACAGAAGATGAATTCAATTCGTGAAAGAAATTCTAACTTGGATAACAGAGCATGTACGTAGTTCAGGCAAATGGGTCTTATTTAAGCACAAGCATAAAGAATCCAAGAAACATACCTCAGAATTTAAAGTTGAAAGATGTGGTCTTATAATGATTTCTTAAAGTTGAAAAAAAAGACTGTATTTCTGAGAAAAAATTAATGCTGCTTCTATTGATAAAAAATGCAGAGCTTCCTTCTGGAGACCTTTCCACTGGTGTCGTGGTGGCGATCGAGAGCGTCTTACAACTACGGGTCCCTTTTTATATGATTTCCAAGATGACGAAATTATTGAGGTTGCAGTGGTTCATTGCTCTTTGTTATTCCTTATTGACGCTTTCACGTGATAATCGGATGATTTCCTGTCCGTACCAAAGATAGTCGCTTAAAGAAAAGTGGAACGATTCATCTACGTCATAATATACGTGTGTGTGTGTGTGTTTTTCCATATACTCAATGGTAAAAGAGATCGCGTTGAAAATCTCTGCCCGCCATCTTTATTGTTCCTCAGAATTTACAAGAAGATTAAATATTTTTAAAGGATTGAGAGTGAATTTAACAAAAATAGAATGCAAAATAAAATAAAATAAAATTAATACAAAATAATCAATAAATTGAAATTAGAGTCGATCACAATAGACACACAAGAATCGTTTTAAACCAGAAACAGTAACAGTCACTAAACTTAACCAATAAAACAATATTGATTTATTCGTGCTCCTAAACATAGTTCCATTAGAAACAGTTAAACATTAGACAGGTATAAGCTATAAATGGCTCGCGGGGTAAACACACTCGACGGGTAAATGAAGACAGCAGTGTAAGAAAAAAATTAAATATGTAAAACACTAAATTAGACCAAAAATAAGTATAATACATATGTAATAGTAGAAAACTGACATTATGTCACGAATAAAAAGTGCTGCATGAGATATGTAACAGCTCTCGGGAAGGAGACAATAGCAACAAAAACTAATTACAAGACATTACGGATAAATGCTATAAGGCATAGCACATACCAATAACTAAGGTGAAGTCTGTACGTACAAAATATAAGCAAATATAGTGTAATGAATATAGCATATAGCTTCAGATTCGCACAATGAATGAAACCCAAAGAACAACAATTAACTAATTAATACAGTCAGCAATCAGAGTGATCTATGGAGATATAGAATGCTTAAAGAGTGGTTCACACTGAAAACATCCTAGCTTGCGCTGCTCTAAAAGTACAGTGTTGCTATCCGTACAATTAGAGTGATTTTAATAAAATAAATATAAAAATGTAACCAAATTCGAAGTAATTTATTGGGGGCTGCCACTGTTTCTAAACAAATAATTGTGACAAGTTTCCTACTGAACTGGCAAAGGATCGTCTTATCTACTAGAAGAGAGCACTTAACATCTTCGAGAACATAATTTCACATTTTCAATTTTTTCGTTTAAACGGCTTGAATTGAATTTTGTTTATTGCCGTTAGGGATCGATAGTATTTCCGCGGGACGAGATATACTTCTTGGAATTCGAGACGAGACGAGACAGGAAACTTGTCTCGTTTCCGAGAAGAGACACAAGACGAGACGTCTCTTCTCGTGCCTCCAAAATGAAAACAGACTTATTTAATTTGTTTAAAAATTAATTAGCTCGGCATTAAATATTTCCCTTGTAAGTCTATACCAGCGTTTATTAGTTCAAATGTGGGCTATCCTACAAAGAACAGGAAATACCTAAAGTTATTTTTTAATGATTCTTACAAACAGCTTTAGCTTCCATTTTCCAATTAATTCAAGCTTAATAATTTTATTTTGTGATAGTGCTCCATATTCAAGTACTATGTTAAAGCATTGATCGAGATATCTTTGTATAAAAATCCTATGTTATAGAAGCAAACTCCACAAAGTTCTCTTAATGGCAGTTTTAGTAATTAACCATTGTGTCACGGTCTTTCTCGTTCCGAACAAAGACAGATACCTGTATGTGTCTACCTTTTTCGATACTGAATTTTGAAACGATGCTTGGTTTGACAAAAAAATAGTTTTTTATTGCTTTATGATGTTATTCGAACGAAAAAGAAATGCAGTTCAGGGTCGAATAGTCTTAGGCCCTTAACAGCAGAGAAATATTATCTTGTAAACGATTTCTCGTTTGTCTCGTGAATTTATTTGAAAACAATTTCCATGTAAATCAATGGAATGTGCGTACCAAGATGGCGTAGGTGATCTACACGTTAAGGCCTTTAGGCAACCTTGGCTCAGGCCGAATGGATGATGATGATGGGAGAATTAGTAAAACGAAGAAAGTGGGAGGATACGGGAGAACACTGAGAAAATACATACACTAGATGTTTGTCCATCACAAAGACCACATGGCACTAACCGGGATCGAACCGAAGACCACACGCAACAGAGGTGAGTGCTCTACGACTAAGGGTCATATTTATGAATCACACCCAATAGGTAGGAGGCTCCCAGTAGCATTGAAATGACTCCTGGGAGCCAACCACCCTGTGGGAGTGATTCATAAATATGACCCTAAGCCACCGCCGTACATCCTTGTCTTGTGTAGTTTTAATAATAACTTTGTTGTTTCTTGATCAGCATGGTGCAATCTTCTACATTTTACTTTTGTTGGCATGATATGCTGCAATATTTTACGTGACAGAACGAGACAACGAGACGATACAGAATCCTTCAAGACGAAACACGAGGCAAGCACATATTTTCGAGACGAGACACGCTTTGCACGAGACAAGACAGCCTTAAAATCTCATGGCAACACTAGGCAATAAGTATCAGGCTGAGATGTAGGAAAGAGGATGTGAAATGAAGTCGGCTTGGTTCTGGTTTGAAAGTACCACTTCCATACCAGCCTGATGTGACTGAGAAAAAAAAATGAAAAAAAAAAAACTTAGTAAGGAAGGCCGGACACTGGACCTTCCAAATTCCAAGGCAACTGGGTTTCTTTTGATGAAAAACGATGTTTTGTGTAATATTTTCATTCGAGTCCAATTTTACTTTTTGGTAACATAATAAATAAAATATACTACAAGATTGAACTAGTCTGTTTGCGCTTAGTTGATGATGATATTTCGAGGAATATCCGGTGATGATAGCTCTTTATTTTATGTGTTAAGCTAGCTGGCGAGTGCAGAATCGTTCGTAGGTCCAGAAATGTTAATATGCAATTCCAAAGGTGCTTTGAATTTTGTGACTAATGCTGCTTTCTAAGCGATATGTTAAAAATATAATGATTAATCACAAGGAGACTTGCCACCTGAAAAATTAAAATATCGAATCAAGTGAACTGAAATTTCCTCGTGTCTTAATTACTTTTTGTCTTTATTAACCAGCAGTTTTAAAATTTATTTTCTTAGCATTCTTTTGTCTGATCAATTCCAATAAGACAAAGTGCACGAACAAATCTATCTTTCCTGAATCAACTATTTTTTTCTTTTTAATTCTACCATGTACTTTATCGTGTGCTCAATATTTATTACAATGAGAAAAGTAGTTATTGATGGATAGCTACGAGAAATGGTAGAGCATTCCGGTAAACCTCTAACTTCTACTTTAGCTGTTCTTCTTAGGGAATATTGTCGTTCAACTAAGAAATCCTAGGAAAACAGTGCATAGTATTTGATCTATGAACATCTGGAAGTGAAGCTTGGATATTAACTTTATATGTATAATGATGTAGTTTTAGTTAGTGAGAGCAAGGTGAATGGTGAACGCAAGAGATGTATTGTTTAGATTCCTTCTGTTAGTTTAATTTTTTACAGTCTTTCTGTCAATAGCTGGAAGAAGACAAATGTCTGTGGAAGGAAACATCTACTTGATTGTGATTCGCAGGAGACTTTGTCCGCCCTGCTTCACGTGGGTTTGAATGAGAAATACAGACACGAATCCTTGTCCGTCAACGGCTGCAGTGGGGAATGACCGAGATAGAAAAGACGTATTGTACGTCACGGATTTTGGAATATTCTCTGACTGTGACAGTGACTCGGCTCAGACAAAGCACCGACTTACCGTTCTTGGAGAAGACTTCTTCCAGTACTCAAAATATATTGTTGATTTTTATTCGTTCAACAGACAGTGACGTCAGAGTGACGTTGTGTTCCAAAGCACGCTGTGTTTCTTCCGCTGCTGGATGACCAAGTGCATCTCCTGCTGCGGTGGTAAGCAAGTGGTGTTGCGGAGATTTCAGCTGGAGTTTGGTTTCGGAGGCGCGTGTTATGACGTTGCTTTGACGTTCGAGAAGTTTGTGGCGCGTGATACAGTGTTATAATTACCTTGCGGTTACATTGTTGACGGAAGTACTTGTTGCACAGCGTTGTCTAATTTCTCAAGTAATGGCGATGCGATTTTCTGCAGTCATTTTAGCATTATTAATTATTTTGGCTGCTAAATCAATAGAGGGAAGGAGGCGAAGAGGTCATACTTTGAAATGCAATAATTTACCCCCAATTGATGCACGAGTTAAGAAAGCAACTGTTGTGTTCACTGGTAAAGTGACCAATGTCGCAGAAGATGAAGTCTGGGTGAAAGTGAAGCGTGTTGTCAAGGGTCAAGTGGCTTCGGATATTGCTCTGGTTTCAGGGCTCGACCGATTTCCTTGCATGCGGAGGATCAGAATTCATGATACGGCTGTGTTTTTGACAGATAATGAATTAAAGCTAACGTCGAGTCTTGTTCCTCTAACTCTTCGAAATCTGGACAAAGTGAACGCTGCAGTTAAAGGTGAGAAGAAATATTTCCATATTTTAAGTTGTAGGCCTATTTGTGTAATATAATGTTGTCAACATTTATTTAGAGTGTAATGTGTTTCACTAATTTATATCTACTTCTTTATTCGTATATTAACATCCCTCATGAGAATATCAAAATGGTCAAGGGTGGTAATGATTTCCAGAACTAATATGATACTCGTTGAATGGAATGTTATTCCAATAACAGCCGCTACAGATTGATCCGAATAATTTGCTACATAATTCGTAATTCTGGAAACAACAATTCATAAACTGTTAAAGCAGGGGTTGGAATACAGATGTTCAGGGTCTTCTTTTACCATTAGATATGTCATGGTTTAGTTCATCGAGCTTCGAATCTAAATGCGTACCTGAAATTTTCTGCTCTATTACTAGATATACAAGAAAACGATAGATCGGCACCTCTGGTGCCTAGGGTCGACGGTTCGATCACACCTTAGGACATGTGGGCTTTGTGGTGGACAAACACCGTGTGCGTGGGTTTTCTCGGGGTTTTCCCATTTTCTTTCATTCTTCATTCCACCAAATCATCCATATGGCCTGAGCCAAAGTTGCCTAAAGACCTTAAATAAATAGTCAATTCAATAAATTTGTTTGTTGCAAAGTGATGAGTTTTATTGCGTAATGTTAGTCACGCAATTGGGTGTAACGAGATCTGGATTCTCCCTTTAAAAAACCAATTTCCTGAAGTCGCACCAAATAATTGTGAGAAATTAAAACTGAATAATAACGCTTAGCAATCGTATTTGTCTCTTAAAGTAACATGACAGCGACATTTGTCCATCTGTTTCATATGTGGACCAACAATAAAACATAATATATGCTTTGCATTTAACAACTTCACATCAGTTTAACACTACAAGTTACCATGCCATAAGCTATCTTCGGAAAAGGCAATAGAAAAGTTAGCTACCTAGCATGGTTTCAAGGTACAATTTATCCATTCATCTGGTATGATTAAGCATTTAAAATGACCTATTCAGAAGTTTGAACCGGTATTCTTCCGATTACGTGAATTTGGAACCAGAATTCAGACAATGTACGTATAGTATCACAGAAATGCATTGAACATCAAGATTCAAGGAAGTGTGAGGTAAAGTGTAATTAATATTGAGGATGTCGTTCAGGGACGTACGCAGAGTGGGCTGGGGGTCGGGACCCCCCAAAAATTAAGATTTATTGTGAAACTGTTATTACTTTTGGCAAAATTATATGCATTTTACATAAATTTCAAACTCAGACAGGCCTCGGATCCTCCCAAAAACCAACTTATGGGTACGTACAGTATCTGATTTCATTGACATTTTGACAGGCATAGATCTTCTGTTCACTCTTTTTCTCTCAAGATGTATCTTCGGTACGTCTCCTACATAACAAGCTAAATCTTAATGAGTTCCTGCGGGTTCAATTCAGAAACACATCCAATCTTAATGAGTAATTACATAGATATAACTGAAATCCATTGATTTAAACTGTTATGTTTCTGAAAAGCAGCTGTAGTCGCTTTACCGTCATGACTTTATTGGTATGCCCTTATTATGCGCACCGCTGTTTAACAGCATTTAAAAATTATGCAAAATTGGCGCGCCATTAGGGATGGTATCAAGATGAGACAAGACGAGACTGTCATCAGTCTCGTTCTCGTCTCGAATTTTTTAGGACAGTCTTGGTCTTGGTCTCGTCTCTATCTAAAAATTCCGGTCCTGGTCTTGGTCTCGATCTCAATTGTAAACCTCACAAGGGAGGGTCACAATATGTTGTCGCTGAGATCCTGATCAAACACAGTGCGTCTGATACAGGATGGTGAGATATGGAGAATACCAAAATTTAAGGTGCGATGGACAAAGGGGCGGAGCTAGGGGGGGGAGGCGAAACCTCGAAATTCACAGAAGTTAAATAAAGGATATATCCACAGTATTTCAGAATAAAGAACTGAACTTTCGGGAGGTGATTTCTGGCATCGAAGCAAGTTAAAAGTTCCTTTGAACATGAGTGAAATTTCGCTTAGTTTTGGAGATACAGCGTTTCAAACTTTGAGTCCAAAACCGACGCCCAGTAATGAGAGGAAATTAATAATTCTCAATAAGTCAGAAATGAGTCATTTAATGAAATTTCCGTTTCCGGAAATTTGTTTCTAGCAACATGGTGGACATCAGGAGTGATAACACGATGTCAACAGTTTGTCATTGTTACCAACTAGGTATAAAGTTTAAATTTTTCAAATGGCAATTCGTCCTGTTCTGGATATTTTATATCGTCTAGTAATGATAAACAACATATTTAAAGCACACACCACCGTGTTGCAAGCTACGGACAAGACATAGGTTTTTGCGATCTTATACAAACTACAGGTCAGTCCATCTGAAATCGTTCAGCTTGGTTAATCTACCTCTTTCAAATAATAATAATAATCCTTATATTAGAATAGTTCAAAACGGATATTCTTTCATTTCTATCTCAATCTAGTAATTATTGGCCGCCATTTTTGCAGTAATTTACAAGAAAATGTAATATCTTCGTACTGGTTTATCATAGGACATTCAAACAGAAACCATGTTTTTAGTTCTCTGCATGATAAGTCTAAAACGTAACTAAAATGATAAAAATGATACCCAAATGTGATTGTCACAACAGAATTAAATTCCTTTTTCGTATGGAACGGATTGATTATCATAGTTGATCTTTTGTACACTATTACACATCAAATTCTATTGAATGTGTACAAAATATGAAGGCTGATATATGGTTCCTGAATTTTTTATGAATGTTTGAAAATCCAAAAATTCGTATTTTATACGTATTGAAGACCCGATATCTCTGGTGGGACAACATATAAAAATCTATTTTTTCACATATTGTACAATTATATAAGGAGAACATATGGTAGTAATTTCAAGTATGATATTTTAGTCTCGACAGAGTTAAAATTGAGGATTAATAATGTGCATGCTTTGATAATATGCTTACCAAAGCGCGTACAAGGATTATATCCCCAATTACAATCCGTTCATACTCAAATATCAAAGTGAATATTAATACCATTCGTTCTCCTTATATAACCGTACAACATGTGAAAAAATAGATTTTTGTATGTTGTCCCAACAGAGATATGGAGGCTCCAATACGCATAAAATATTCAAACATTCATAAAAAATCAGGAACCATATGAACTACCTTCATATTTTGTATATATTGATGTGTGATAGTGTACAAAAGATCAGCGCTGATATTCAATTCACTCCATACGAAAAAGCCCCCGCAAACAGGAATTTATTCTGTTGTGACAATCACATTTTAGATACCATTTTTATCACTTCAGTTACGTTTTAGGCTTATCATGCAGAGAACTAAAATTATCAAGCAGATTTAAAGGGGAAAACATGGTTTCTGTTTGAATGTCCTATGATAAACCAGTATGAAGATATTACATTTTCTTGTAGATTACTACAAAAAATGGTGGCCATTAATTAATAGATTGAGATAGAAATAAAAGAATACCCGTTTTGAACTATTCTAATATTATTATTATTATTATTATTATTAAAAGAGGTCGGTTAACCAAGCTGGACGATATCAGATGGACTGACCTGTAGTTAGTATAAGATCGCGAAAACCTCTCTGTCTTATCCGTAGTTTGCAACACTGTGGTGTGTGCTTCAAGGATGTTGTTTATCTTCACTACACGATGTAAAATATTCAATAGCACGAGGAACTGCCATTTGAAAAATTTAAACTTTATACCCAGTTGGCAACACTGACGAAATGGTGACATCGTGTTTTCACTCCTGATGTTCACCATGTTGCTAGAAAAAAAATTCCGGAAACGGAAATTTCATTCAATAACTCGTTTCTGATTTATTAAGAATTATTAATTCCCTCTCATTTAGGACTCAAAGTTTGAAACGCTGTATCTCCAAAATTAAGCGAGATTTCACCCATGTTCAAAGCAACTTTTTACCTGTTTCTATGTCATAAATCACCTCCCGAAAGTTCCGTCCTGTGGATATATATTCTGAAATACTGTGGATATATCCTTTATTTAACTTCTGCAAATTTCGAGGTCCCCCTCCCCCATTGTCCATCGCATCTTAAATTTTGGCATTCTCCGTATCTCACCATCCTGTATCAGATGCACTATATTTGATTAAGATCTTAGCGACCACTATCGTGACCATCCCTTGTCAGTCTCGTCTCGGTCTCGAGTCTCGACAAGTTAGTCTCGGTCTTGTTTCCGTCTCGTCTCGAGAGCTTTGAAAGACGATAGACTTTAAAAAGTTGCGGTCCCTTGACTTATTTAGAATGGGTATGCAGGCTTTCCGATCTCAGTATAAGAACAAGAATATTAATATTATATTAACATAGTTTGTTACATTGTTAATTTTAAGTTTAGATTAGAAATAATATTCTCAAATAGAGAGAAAAACTTTACGCTTTTAAAGTGAAAAAGTTTTAATATAGAATACCAATAAGCGAGACACATAAAAATATTTGTTATGGAAACGGATCCATGTTGTACCACTAATTGCGAAATTGGTATATGCAACATTGAAGTTTTGTTATTTCTAAATTATATTTAAATTGACTGAGTAACTGTTACGTTAAAAAGGAGAATTTTACATTTTAGTCGAAATTTTTTACCAGATTTATAGAAATAAATGAACGTACACTGTTAAAGATTTTTCGAGACATTCCTGAGAAAATGTAGGCAACCATAGTTACCGGGAAATTTTCAGTAATTTGGCTAATAAAAGGAATCCATCATACAGTTCTACGGAATGTTGGAAGTAGATAAAAAAGAAAGAAAAGAAAAGAAAAAGAAAAACGAAAAGAAAAGAAAAAGAAAGAAGGAGACAAGTCTAAAGGATATTTGAACACGAGTCGTTTAGTTAAAAATCCAGCGTGGTGCTGACTGCTCTAAATTTCCAGTTAAAAAGAAGACAATATAGATAGAGTGTTACAGTTGTGTTGGCTCAAACCCGAAGATATAAACTCAGTTGATCCCACGATTTACGCCACATTTTAATCATATGAAATTGTCAATTAGGGTTCAGAATTTCCATTCACTCAAAATAATTCCCGTTTCTACCAAAATAAGAATTGACTAAATGGCGGCAGGAAACTCTTGACAAACATTGGATGTACAGCTACGATAAGAAACATTTTTTTCATTCTGCGCATGTGGAGAACCGTAAACGAAAACTATGCAGATAGCCTAATCATACAAAAAGTCTGAGTTTTCCTCCATTACAGTGAAACAACATGAAATACAAAAATTCTGCAAAACTTCCCTGAGAATTCCTAGCAATGATTTTTTTTAACAGAGTACAGTACGTGAACTTTTGTACAAGGTAATAATCAAATACAAAGAAATTTAAAATATAATTTACCAAACTCCACAGCCACACGAATCAATTAATTTACAATACTGCTCTTGGCTGATTAAAAGAATAAATTCATAGGTATGGATTACAGCTGCACGTCCATACATTAAAGAAAAAAAGGGGGGGAAGTGTGTTACCGATAGGCGCTACTTCCAAACAGCATATTGCGAATCTTATAAACTGACACAAGCGCGTTGGTAAAAACTTCGATAAACTTTATTTTATATGGGCCAGTTTTACAACTTTTGACTTCGGCCTGTCACTATTCGACCCTTTACACCTAGTTAAATTCTACAAATATCCATGCCCTGTCGGGATTCGAACCCGGATACTTGTCCTAACGCCTTAAACCGCACAGCTACTCGGTCGGCAAATAAGCACATTGGTATTTCAAATAAGCCGCGTTATCAGATTAAAATGTCATTCCAATAATCGTAACAAAGCATAGCTTAATAGGTAAAAGAAGTTTACTGTGTATCATCACCCAAATTATATTTGGGGTGACTGTGAAGAAATTTAAGATAACATTTTAGGGAAGTTCTTTTACTATATGCGATCTAACGTTAATTTCGTGTTTCTTTTACTTCTATTCATTCAGAAACAGTGCATGTATTCCTCTCAATGATTTAATATACACAACATTCTTTCCTTTCTTTCTTTCTTTCTTTCTTTCTTTCTTTCTTTCTTTCTTTCTTTCTTTCTTTCTTTCTTTCCAGACCAGACCAGACCGCCCAGACACCTACCCCGTTCAGTTCCGCCCGGCCAGCAGTCGACATTTAACTTGTCACCACGCACCAACCCGTATACCCTTGCCAACCCAGACCCACACCAGACCGGCCCATTTTACATGCGGGGTCGGTCCGTAGCGATACAAAAATAATAGAAAATTATTCTCTCTGTAAGTATGTTAGTAATCCAAATCTACATGCGTCCGTGTTGATTTCCACAAAATTTTGCTCACATGTTCCTTAAGTACTGGACCAGGTCGTACAAATATTTTGTATCTGGTATTGCGGCCCAGTTGTCATTGTTGCAACTGTTTATATTTTTATTTTCAAGTTGTTTCAATTTGAACGTATCAGCACCAAATTTGACACCCACATTATTCGACACAATACCAAAATTCTGTAAGTGTTCTCATCCCCAAGTTTCAGTCTTGCCAACCATTTTAAAATTTAATTTATACAAATGTCTTTACTTATACGCACCTACACACGTCCATTGATATACACTAAATTCTGTATGCATGTGTGTTAGCTACTGGGACAGGTAGTAGAGGTACTCCGGACGACGCGCTTGTCAGTGTTGCAAACAAAATTCCACAATTTAAAATTTAAAATTGCTGCGATATTGTTGGCCGTATCCGCAACAAACTTAAGAACTGAGGCGGGTCATACAGGTACTGCGGACGCCACAGACGCCAAAGTTGTCAGTGTTGTCAGCTAATTTCAAAATATATTATTTCACATTGCTTCCATATATTTAACGTGTCTGCACAAAACTTGGCATTTAAGTGCTAGTACATGTCATAGAAGTACGATAGGCTCCGTGGGCTCCGAAAATTGCAGTATTGCCAACTAATTTCAGAATTTGAATATCTCAATTTATTTCCATTCTGTTGGACGTATACACACCAAATTTTGCATTGAGCTACTGGGTAGGTCATACAAGTATTTCAGGCGCCTAAATTGTCAGTATTACAAACTAATTTCGAAAATATTTCGAATTGCTCACATATTAACCTTATTAGCAGCTAATAGGACATTTAGCAACTGGAGCAGTTCACAGAGGTTCTACGTGCGAACGATCCCAATGGCCGCCTACCCTAGCTGAAATTTTTCCAGGGTTTTCTTCGGTCACACCACACAAATGCCACGGTATGGGACTGCAAAACTAAGCCCTGGCAAACCACCTTCCAACATCCCCCCCCCCCATCCTAGTCTGAGCCTAAAATGCTAAAATACTATAAGTAAATCCGCGAACTAGATTAATTTGAAACAAAAACAATATGAATGAACATCAGATATACTGTAGCTATCCTTAAGGAAGTGGATATTGGAGGAAGAAATGGAGTAAAGTCCATGTTAGGGTACATTCAAGGTTATAGTACGTAAGAAATGTTTAAAAGAACAAAGATTTTATCTACTGTATCGCTTGCGAACGAATATTTAGATACACAGGAAGTAAATCTGGTACTTATCTTCTTCTTCGACGCTTGAGGCTCTTGTAAAATGGGGTTTAATGAGGCAATTGAAAAAGCAGGAATCCAAGTAGTAGCTACTTTTGTTTATTTTACTCTGTGTTTTTGAACCTTCCTGTTCGCTGGAGTATGCTTAATGTTAGCGATATACTTCGTTAATAGAGACAATTATGGAGGAAGGGGGGAGCGAGTGGGAAGAAAGCGTCCAAGGTACTTACCGTATATGAAATCTAAGTATTGAAATTATGGCGTGGGACAAACGTTATACAGTTTTTGGAAAAGGTATTGTCGTGCGTAGATTTGCACTGCAGGAGCGAGTCATGGTTTGAATAAAATTTATGTAATTATTACCTCAAAAGCAAAATGTGCAAAGCACCACGTCATGCTTCACCCCGGCTTAACTTTTGCTTGATATTAACATCTTAAATGAGCTGGAAAGCTTATAGGACAGGACCTACAGTTGTTGGTAAAGTGGGCTCCGAATTAATGATACCAAGAAATATTCAAATATTGAGTGTTCAAAATACCAAAAATTATCGAATATTCGAATAGTCAGAGTTTTAATTCTGACGTACGTTATTGCTACGTAGACCCTATATCATTGGTGTTCAACCTCATGAAGCTGGTCCTCATGAGAATTGATTTGATTTTCCAGTCTCATCCTTAGTTCCCCACTCTCATTAGTAGGGTCTACTCATTTTAGTCCTCATTCAACCTTAACTTTGCGTAGGAAATTCAACCCCGACCTAGCGATGATACTTCAACCTCGACCTCACTCAACCACATTCTTACGATGAGAATTCAACCTCGACCTTACTCAACCTCAGCTTCACGACGGACTTTTTACCTCGACCTCACTCAACCATACGAGAAATTTAAAAGCCAGTATCATAAAACCTCACGATGAAACTTCAACCTCGACCTCAACCTTCAGCTCGCGTCTTGCGGTCTAGGTGAGATGAGGTTGAGCTTAGATCTCGTGAACTTCAATACCTGAATGTGGACGAGGTTGAAGTTCCATTGCGAGGTTGATCTTGAGTGATGTCAAAATTCCTTTGTTAGGCTTAAGTTCAATCGTGAGGTTGAAAGGAACATGGTTGAGGCTCCGTCATGAGGCTGAGTGAGGTCGAGATTGATGTTCATCGTGATCTTTAAGTCCTGTCATAGAGTTGAGGTAGAAGTTCATCGCGAGGTTCAGGTTGAGTGAGATCGAGATTGAAGATCCATTTTTAGATCAAAATTCCATAATGAGGTTGAGTGAGGTCGAGGCTGAAATTCCATTTTAAGGTCGAGATTGAATGAAGTTGAGGTTGAAATTTCGTCCTAAGCGTGAGGTTGACTGAGATCGAGGTCGAAGTTCCATTGTTAGATTGATTAGTTGTAGTTCCATCATTCGCTTGAGTGAGATCAAGGTTGAAGCTCCATCATGAGGTTGAATGAAGTCGATGTTGAAGTTCCATCGTGAGCTTGAAGTTCTATCATGACGCTGAGGTTGAAGTTCATCGTGAGGTTGAAGTTGAAGTCCCTTCGTAAGATTGAGTTTGAAGTTCCAACGTGAGGTTGAGTTTAAGTGAGGTCGAGACTGAATTTCCATTGTAAGATTGAGATTGAATGTAGTCAAGGTTGAAATTTCATCGTGAGGTTGAGGTCGAGTGAGATCGAGGTTAAAGTTCCGTTGTTAGGTTGAAGTTTAAGTTCCATCGTGAGGTTTAGTGAGGTTGAGGTTGAAGTTGCATCGTGAGGTTGAGCTAGTTAGATCGAGGTTGGCATTCCATCGTCAGGTTAAGGATGAATGAGGTCGTGCTTGAGTTATTTCGATTTTGAAGTTTCATCATGAGGTTAAAGTTGAGTGAGACTCAGGTTAAAGTTTGGTCGCGCGTCGAGCTTGAATCTCGTGCCAAAATTGATTTGAATGACGGTGAGGAGCAGTAGTACTACAATATTTTTAATCGTCATAGTAGTTGCTTACTGCTTTGTGGTACAGTATCATTATGTATATTATTGTGAGAGTAGTAGTAATATTTGCCGACCCGGTAGCCTTGCTGTGTAAGGTGTTAGGCCCACGACTCGATGGTCCCGTCTTCGAGTCCCGGCAGAGGCATAGGTTTCTTTTAACTCAAACGAGACGGATAATAGTGATGGGCCGAAGTCAACAGTTACTAGACTGGCCCATATAAAATAAAGTTTACGAAAGATTTTTAGTAGTAATATATACAGTAACAACAACATTAGTAAACAAGTGAGGTGGTGCCGTCTGGTAACTGCATATAAGCTAAAGCCAGGCTTTAGCAATGATCAACATATATATATATATATGTGTGTGTGTGATGAATGTTCCGTTGGAAAAATTGCGGTGAGGCCTTTCCAACCACCTGAACCACTTTCTTATCCCTAGTAATTCCAAAGTTAAAGACCCCCCCCCCCTTTAAACTCGCGATCCGCCTCTGCTGAATGAATGACACAGGTTTTAACTCGTCTTGCCAAGACCTCCAACGACACCTCAATCTCCTTCGTTGACCTAGTAGTTCCAAAATTGAAAAATTCGTCCCGAAACTCGGGATACACCCCGCTATCTAGATGAATGATACGTTTTACAACTCGTCTTGACGAGCACTTCCAACGATACCTTAACCACCTTCCTGGCCCAAGTAGTTCCAAAATACAAAATTTATCCCTATCTCTGGCGCCGCTCCTATTTCTGGATCCGCCACTGCAATGTGTTTCATCTATACGGGTTTGAGCTAGTCTCAACGAAACTTTTCCAACAATACCTCAACCACCTTCCTAGCCCTAGCACTTCCTGAGTTGACAGTTGTTGACAGGCGGACGGAAAAACGGACCGAGCGGAAGCATAAGGCTTCACAGCCTTAGTGCTAAAGCCTGTAAGGAAATGTCATTGGAAGTAGTAAAAATAGTCCCAATAAAAATATATTATTATTAGTCGTAGTTGTGTTGTATTACTTTTATTATAAAAATGACTGCTACGAGTGATAAGCATAATGGAAGTAAAAAAAACTGGCACGAAAAGTAAGAAAGCAGAAATCGAATATTCGAAGATCCGGAGCAAGTGCTCACCAAGGGATCTTATCTGTCATCTTTGTGACTGAATTAACGTAGCCTAAGATTGCTAATTTCCTTCCACAAAACTAAATTAAAAACTAAAGCTGGATGGAAATGGTGTTTATCGACAGCTCCTCAGCACTGTCAAGTTTAGTTATCCTTCTTCACCTTTAGTAATATAGACTTGACTGTGTATTTCTGATTAGTTATGGTGTTGTTTTTAGTTCTCGTTAAGTTATCCTTATCGCAAACGTCCATATTTAGTAACGTATCAGGTTGCTTCAGGTTCGCCGCCGCATATATCATTATTATTTCAACGTAAAGTTATCTGCAACAGTGGAAACTGCTTACTCCATCAAGTTCCATTCGGATTAGTTGGTATTCCAACTTCGTCATCTACGCTCAACCGTCAAATAGAATAGATTGCTTTGTAGTAATGAACATGAATAAAGTGAAATTCTTTTAGTGAAAATAAAATTCTTTAAAATACAGAGCACTTTAGCAATTGTACTTAGTGATGATTGCACACAGCAATTAATTTGAGATTATCTGTACGTGTAACTGACATTTGTTACATTATAAGGCAAGTGATAGAGTACCAGCATCGTGGAACTTTTAAACCGGTTAGTAGCCTTAACCACTAGACGTAGCAGGGTGAGGTAGTTGCAGGAGGATGTTAGAGGAGTAGGGGCAGGTCCCCTAGAAGTTAGAAGTTTGTATATGTAATAGAAAACGAGATATGAAATTGATTACTGACTTTTTAAAATTGTCATTCATGATTTTATAAGCGCCATATTGTTATACCACCCGCACTGCACCGCGTCGGCGTCGGCGTCGCCATTGTCCGTTTTGATCGCCCGCGAAACCCTGTATAACCGTATAAGGCGGTAGCATATGGATATTTATTGAGGAATTAGATTCATTTTTGACGGAGAATGATTATACATTTGCCGTCAGCACAGATTTTTCGTTGACTTTACCAACGAAGACCAGTTACAACTAATTTTGTGTTTTTAGATATTTTGATGTTTGGGGTCACGATTTGCGCATGCGTAGAGTTGTTTGTATTGTGCAGCTTTTGTGATTTGAGGAATATTCGTTTGCTTGATACCTTACTGCTGACGAGGTATTTGTTCTCTCGCATCCCGCTTGATGCTCAGCGAAATTACAGTGTGCAGGTGTTCTTTTAAAGGCAAGTGTTCGTTTATTTATGTTTGCTTGAATGGACAATGGGTCTACGCGGAGCAAGATAGAACAAGTTTCTCTTTCTGTCTGCCGCTTGATTGACAGCAGCGCCAGTTGAATGAAAAAGTTAACAAAGGGTCGACGAAGTTTTTTATTGTTTTGCACCTGTGGTGCTCTGGAGGAAACCTATTCATGTTCTAGAGAAGATAGAACATGTCTCTTTTGATATTTGCCGCATAACATGTATTGGTTAATTCTTTCTGTCCTCTTGAAGTTTACAGGAATTTTTGTATTTTTGAAAGGTTTAAAAAAATAATGTATTATTTTCTGTCGCATATTAGAAGTTATGTTGCACAGTATTGCGCAGTACTTACCATTTAATTTAAGCTGCCTTATTCTGCCTTCATTTTTTAACTTTTTGCATTTGACATGTAGAACCTTCTTAAACTAACGTATAATTATAAAATAAATATATTTCTGTACATATAGAAAGAAGGTACTGATGGTACATATAGAAAGAACTGGAGGGACTCGGCGAAATTGTTAATGGAAGAACTAATACCTAAATATCAAGAAGAAGATGAAACTGAAGAGCAACGTAGAGTAAGAATAGATTCAGAAGAACAATTGAGAAAAATATTACGACTGAAAGAAGAAGAAAATAAAGATGAGAAAATTGTACAAAATTCGGAAGTTGAACAGGCAATAAAATCACTAAAAAATAGAAAAGCGCCAGGCCCTGACGGATTAAAATCGGAAATATATAAAAAAAATCATACACATTTGGACACCATATCTGGCAAGACTCTTCGCCGAATCTCTGAGGCAGGGACGCTTCCCTAAAAAATGGAAGGAAGCAAATGCAATAATACTGTTAAAAGGTCAGAAAAAAACTCGTGAAAATCCACGATCATATAGGCCCATCTGCCTCCTGAACACAATTGACAAAATTTTTGAAATAGTCATCATAAAGAGGCTACAAGAAGCAAGAGGTGGACTAGAAAATGATAACAACCAATTTGATTTTAGGAAAGGTAAATCAACCCAAGATGCAGTTGACAAATTCTGTACAGGAATAAGAGAGGCGGAGGGCAAATATATAGTAGTAATTTTCATTGATATTAGGGGAGCGCTTGATAACTTATGGTGGCCAGCTTTGTTCAGGAACATGAAGAATTTAAAAATACCTAACTACATAGTAAGAGTGCTTAAGGATTATTGGGAGGGTAGAATGGTTAACCTCTGTGCTCCGGGTGAAAAACTAATAACACCACCAAACAAAGGATGTCCACAGGGGTTAGTGTGTGGAGCAATTTTCTGGGATATGTGTATAGATCCATGCATTGGAGAACTACATGAAATGAGGGAGGTACAATCGGTCATTGCCTATGCGGACGACATTGCTATATTGGTGGAGGCGGATTCTAGAAGAGAAATAGAGGATAAAATGAAGATAATAATGGTAAGAGTCAAACAATGGTGCGAAAACAATAAACTCACAATATCTACGGAAAAACAAAATACATAATATTTAAAAGTAAATTGGAAAGAAATCCCACTATAAAAAACAACAATGAACCAATAAGGATGGTAAAGTCATTTAAACATTTAGGAATAACAATAGATTAAAAATTAAACTTTGGAGAACACATTGAAAATGTCAAAAGTAGAATAGTTAAAGTTGGTAACAAATTGGCGACAATAGCGAACAATAAATATGGTTTACCAATACGCCTACTGAAACTTTTTAATAATCAAATCATAAATGCAATGGCCAGCGTATCGGCACATAGATTGAATGAAAACAAAAAACTTGCAGAAGGAATAAACGGAGCGCAGAGGAGGGTCTTGTTGAGGTTGTCTGGGGCGTATAGGAGGGCGCCGGGAGTGGCTCTAAACATCATCTTGGGAGTTGCGCCACTCCATCTGGAGGTTATTAGAGCTGCAACGCTGTAGTGGCATAAAAAAGAAAAATTAATCAGGACAACGGAAATTCTAGGTGATATAGTAAATTCAAAAGAAGAAATCGAGAACAAAATAGTAGAAAAAATGGCAAAAATATTGGGGAAAAAAGTACAGAATCAAGGAGACTGTTTAATATTATTAATAACGCATTGGAGCGACTTAGTTGGGAAGAATGTAACCCATCCAAGGGGATGGTGCAGTTTCTAAATGGCCATGGGCCGTATAAGCAGAAATTATATGCATTAGGAATAACGAACACTCCCAACTGTGAATGCGGACAGCTATCCACTCCTGAGCATGTGGTTCTTGAATGCCGCCGTAATCAGATGAACTCAGACGGAAAAGAAAGATAACAAATAATAGATCTAAGAGAAGAGCTGAACAACCGATCCTTGGAAGACAGTGAAAAATGAACAAACTACGATCTATCTGGACAGCTTGGCAAGTAGGATCTCATACATTTGCTTACAGGAATATGTAAATAGGATTCAAAGGGAGAACAACTAAACCGATGTTTAAATAGGAGTTGAAAATGTGAATAGGAACGACAAACTACCAATAGTATACTGTTACGGACTGAACAGACGTCGTTGCGTGTCGATAATATTAGTGTTATCCGTGTCGTGTCGTGTATCGTGCGCGTGTGTATGAAGTAATGAATGGGAATGAATGAGCCTAAAAGGGGATAAGTGGTAAACAAATGCGGACTCATACAAACTTTGTGGATACCAGCTTAACTACGGCTATGGTCTGCAAAATACCCCCTGAGGGCAGAGTAGAAGTTGGCTTATGTGAAGTGAGATAAGCGAAGATAAATGAAATAAGGTCAGCCCCAGAGCGTTGACAACCCTCGGTATGGACATCACAAACTCTGGATGGTAAATAACTAATAGTGAAGTTGTGCAGTGATGTGATGCGAGTGTAGTGTTAGTGTAGGTGATGGTGCAGAGAAGAAGAAGAGGAGGAGGAGAATCCCCCCGGACCAGCCTCAATCAGACGATATGGAGGAGGAATCCTGCTGCCTGGAGGCCCGACTCCTCGGAGACTGACTCTCTTGCGATTGGAAGAGTGAATGAGATGGATGAATGTTGTTTGGTGTCAAATGTTTTTGTACAAAATTAAGAGTTAGAAATTTAGGAAACAGAGAATGGAGAGAGATCAAAGCATGAACGATACAAGCAATAGGGCAATATTAGAATCTAAAACTATATCAAACCTAGGAGAGATAAGGAAAACAATCTAAAAGTAATTAAATGAAGAAAAGCTTAAACATAAAATAAAATAATTAACTTAAACAAAGTCAGTACGAATGGAGTATGAGTGATAAGAATCGAATAAATAAAAATAAAAATAAAAGTGTTATGCAGGTGAATAATAAATAAATCAATCAAACTAACTAAATTAAATAAAAACATAACACGAATATACAACCTTTGTATAGTGGTAACTCAAGCCTATATGTATTTTTTATACATCATGTAAAATAAAGATAAAAATAAAAGAAAATACAGTAAATTCAATCCCCCCAACGCGGAACTAAGGCCCGGGTTTGTCCACCGGGAACCGGGCTAAAAAAAACATCCCCGATTCCACCCCATTACGTAATAATGCAAAACAGGTCCTTATGACTCCGTGCCTCGACGCCGCGTCAGGGGTCGAGACAGGGAGACAAATGGGGATGGCCCACCCCAAATTCCACGGAGAACATCTTTAGTTCGCTGATGTCCTTCAGACACGCAAAGTGGATTTGGTGCAAAGATTGCAATGAGTGTCCCTAAATGAAAAAAAAATGTAGATCAAGATCAAGCAGGAATTAATTCACAATCTTGGGAACTTACTGTTGCACCAACCTCTTGCGAATATCACGTTCTAATAGTTACAAGACTAATGAACTAGAGTTTATAACAATTCGCACAGATAGAATGAACACACCAGAGGTGAAACGAGTCATCGGGTCAGTCAGGTGATGGACCGCCACCGGGTCTAGGATTAGAACCCGTTCTGACCCAGTGATCCGATTGAGAACCGATAACCGGAGGACAAAGAAGATATTTTAATTATTTCCTTGCGTTTGAACAGTGTTTCTTCCAAGAGTGACCAGGGCCGGAGATGTTACACCAAGAACGCGAAAAATCCGACGCCAAAATCCCCAATTAATTAGATTTTCCAGACCGGGTCAATCGGATTACCAGGTCATTCGGATCAAGTTTTGCATCGGGTCAGGCTCGATCACCAGGTCATCAAACGTCGCCCGGTTTTTCACGCACAAAAAGAGAGAGTGTGTGTAAGATAGAGAAGCAATAAGTAACAGAAAAAGATAAAGATGAATAGAGAGGGAGAAGAAGAGAAAGAATCGAACACATGATAAGAAAACGTCAAGAAACAGAGAGAGAGAAAGACCGATGCAAAATATGGAAATTACTTATCATTATGATAAAGAGCACACACACTGTTTACTCTAATTTTCGCCATTGATGCCCCGTAAGTTTTCCAACCGGAGATGAATGTCTGTTTGCAGTTATTATTTTTGCGAAAAATGATACTACCTGGTTGGGAATCGAACAGATCCATTCAGTTTAGAAGTCTAGTACGATTGCGATACACCAAAGCGTACTCTACCGAAAACGTACCTAACAAATTGTATAGTATTTATAAGAAACAGCATGAAAAGCGGAAATCCGGGAAAAATGAAAACAGTCATATCTTATGCAGTATTTTCGCCCTGCAAATTCAAAAGGTAAGTTTATAAGAATAAGTAGTATTAATAATATTATCCACATCCGTTAGCGGACGGACTTTATTAGAAACGAACACTGACAGTTTAATATTTTTATAAAGGTAAAACTCTCTCTATAGTGGACGAGACTAACAGATGGTGGTCGTCTGTAAAGGTTTCTGCTTAAAATATTTTTCAAATATAAGACATTTTCATATTACGAAGACAAATGGAGATAACCACCCCACGAGCAAGCCAGGTAACGTCGGCATTTGGTCGGCGAAGGCAGAGCTGAGACGGGTTTTGAAAGATTTCGACAAAGAACCGACGTCGGCCGGCAGGTGTTGGGCGGGGTTACACTCCAAGGCTACATAGTCTGGGACCGACGCAGGCCCGGAAAATGGCTCGACAAATAAACGCCATCTTATATGTCGGCGCCGACCTTACCCCAAGTATTTCCCGATAGTGGTGGTCACGTCTATCCCCGACTGCAGCCTTCCAAAATATCCCTCTTGGTTGGCATTTGGCATACTTGATTATACTTCCGGCCTCGGTCACCCCTGAAAAACACTGTTCAAACGCAAGGAAATCATTAAATACTCTGTGTTTTGCATTCTAGATCACCTGACCTAAATACCATTACCAGGTCAGATCCGGTCGACCCGGTAACCCGTTTCAGCTATGCTTCCAATACTTGGTAACCAAGGCAGGATATAAACTGACATTATAACTTAAACGTTTAAAAGCTTATTTTTTAATAGTGCTTAAATTCTTTTCTATAATGATAGCATTAGACAGTAATGAAAAATTAATCGGATGTATGCAGAAATATGCTTTAATTTTCCTATCCATTCAATTAGGGATGGACAAGTAGTGCACACAATTAAGTAATCAACTTCCTTTCTCAGGGGTCTAAAGTGCAACACTTCTCTTTGTAATGTCAACATTCAACCACAGACGCGTCGAAAACTACGGACCAATTAATTTACTGTCATTTCTGTACAAAATGTTCACCAAAGTTATTTTGAATTGCATTGAGACTTAGATTTTAACCAGGGAAAGGAACAAGTCGAATTTCGTCGTGGATTTAGCACAAAGGACCAAATACAACATTGAATGAAGTTATGGAAAGGAATATGAATACTATTTCCGAGATGTCTATGTTCATAGAGTACTATGTCTGGGATTCATAGATTCTGAAAAAGCTTTCGATTCGGTCTCCTTGGCAGCAGTACTTAAATCACTTGAACATCAAGGCCTCGAAAATGCATACATCAAGTTACTGCGAAACATTTACTCGACTGCTACATCTGTCATTAGACTTCATTAAGAAAGTGAAAAAAATAAGTTGGAAAAGGGGTAAGGAGGGTCAATGAGATTCAATTTACTTACTATTTCAGCTGTCCTGGAGAGAGTGTTCCAAACTTAAACTGGGATGAAGTTGGAAGAAAGATCAATGGCAATTATCCTCATCACCTATAGTCCTGTTCGCTTCAAGTGCAGAAGAACTACAAACCAGAATGAAGAAAGAATTCGAACCAGAATTCGAAAATAGGACTTAAAATGAATTTAAGTAAAACAGAAGTAATGTACAATAAACATGCTGCAAAGAAGATAAAACATTAGCGGACAGGCAATGGGCATAGTTAATGAGTACGTTTACCTAGCTCAAAACATCGAATGTTAAGTTGACTGATGAAATTAACAGAAGATGTATGATCGCGTGGAGTTCGTTTGGAATATTTTCAAAAGCAAACTACCAATGCTTCAAACATAAAATTTATAATCAATGTGTCTTATCTGTAATGATGTACGGCTGTGAAAATTCGACATTGAATGTGCAAACGAGTCAAAGGACACGAGCCACACAAAGGACAATGGAGAGATGCATGCTAGGAATAACTAGGAAACACAGGAAGACAAAATAATGGATTCACGCACAAACAAATGTAGAGGATGTAATGAAGACTGCGAAGAAGATGAAGTGGAAATGGGCCGGTCAGATAGCTAGTCGGACAGATGGAAGATGGACGACAAATTTACTACATTGGATTTCTAGAAAAAATAAACGACTGAGACGACGTCCAAATTCAAGGTGGGTAGATGAAATCAAGCGTTTTTAAGGAGCTACATGCATGAGGATAGCATCAGATCGACACATGTGGAAAGAAAAGGGTAGACCTGTATCCAGCCTGATGTGGTGGTAATGATGATGATGATGATTGATTGATTCTTTAAATCGGGGATACAAACAGCCGGGGATTAATACCTTAATTTGGGGAAACTGTCTGGAAACCGGGGGTGAATGGTCACTCTAGTATAGGTTGGAATTGCACACTGCATAGGATTGTAGATTGTATCTTGTGTTAGTTCGTTGATTTTTCTCGCCCACCCGGGCTCGTCAGATATTTGACAACATTGCCAAAATATGACATCATTTTCGGAGTTAGAGTAACGTTATGAGTTTTCGTAACATAAAAGAAATAGTAAAATAGTAATGTGTATGATGATTATTCGTGAAGAAGCGATTAGAGCATCGAACTACCAACGATGAATGCAGAAGCGAACTAGGAAGCCTCAAGTTGTTTTGCAGAGTTAAGGAACTTAAACAGATTGTAGTACTGAGCTGAAGCTAATATGCTAATATGTTTATGGTCAACGTGTAGCAAATTTTTACAGTAGAAATATGAAACTTGTCGTATTTTCATAGTAGTGAAATTACAGTATCTTTATTCATTAAGTATTTATTTACTTTCAGGTAAGAATGGTATATGAAAACGGAAAGAAGAGTATTGTGCAGTGACAACAACCAGAATTCTGATGAATCAAACCTGATAGGTATGCTTTTGTATTTCCGTGTTTAAAATTAGTGGCCTTAGCTCTATCGCTCCAATATTGAAGGATTTAACAGTGTAGATCAACCTGCCATTTTGGTATGTCCTTTCCATTGATTTACATAGGAATTGTTTTACTAGTTTTGTGTCTATCAGGAGCGTAATTTTTAACTTTTTTTTCGCCTATGTTTCGTCATGTTTTCTTTGACTCATGTTGTTTTATAGAAATGCAATATTTTACACACAAACAGTATGATTTCCCATTGGCATATTATGATTTATATGGTAAACTATTAATTTGAAGACATATTTGAAGATACTTTACAAAACAAAACACTACAAATGTTAAAATAACTACCAAGGCATATTTCGTGAAAGCAGAACTTGAATATTCTACTTGTGAGAGACGTAAGGGAAGTAAAATGATTCCCATGTAAATCAATGGAAAGAGCATATCAAGATGGTGGGGGCTATCTACACCGTTAACAATAGAAAATGCAGGTTTATACAAAACTTCTTCTTTTCAATAATTATTTTGTTTCAACTGTCAACATTTGCTATTATAATTCTGTAAATTGCACAGATTTCCAGATTTGGATCTTCTTTAATTAAGACGCTGAATACTGGATAAATGTATTATAATAATTATAATTACAATGTAATTAATAAATAAATCATCCACATTGTTATTAACATAACCTCAATACAGAAATTAACTTTAAAGTGCAACTAAGAACACACATCACTAAGAAAATGCAACTAAATTTAACTTTTTTTTTTTTGATAGACCAAATATTTATATTTTAAACTTGATTTTCATCCCACATTGAACTATGAAAATAAATCGGAATGCTGATGTATTGACTTGTTAAGTTTAAATAAAATGTATTTTAATTTTTAACCTTTATAAAGTAAATTAAAATTAACCCATCTTCGTTAAGCAGACATTAATTTCTCGATTTAACAGTTGCAATAGACAAGACGGATTATTTCATATATATTGACTTAAGTGTAATGGTTGCACCCCTTTAGATTCATTCTTATTTGCTAACAGTAGTATGTTATGTTTGCAATGAACATCTAAATAAATGTATGATTGATTTCATGAGGTGAGAAAAGTAAATATATACAGAGTAGTTTCAAATCAGGGAGATAAATTTCATTAGGTGATATCACAACAGGAGAAACGTTCATTTGAAGGAATGTATCACGCGTAGTGTCGAAACTACAGATGCTTAAAGTTAGCACGATATCGACACAAACGATGTAATATCGCGAAAAATAATGACAAACTATGTAGGCTACGTCGGCTTAGCAAATCATGATCGAAGTTATACACAAAGAATATTTGGAGATAAGTTTATAGTTGAAGTGTAAATTTGAGAAGGGATTCTCCACTGAGATGGTATTGGCGTTGTCTGCACAGTAGGTAAGCATACGAATATCCTCTCAGGTACATTTATGACTGAAGAGTTCCGATACGAAAAAATTCTTAGCTGGGAGGAACGTTACATGCTTGACTCCTGTGCATTGTTAATTACTTCATAATGAAATTGGTGTGTCACGAATCACTCTAAAATACACATACACACACGTGTGTGTGTGTGTTTGTGTTAGTACCGAAAAGAATTAAATAGCGCATTCTTGTGTCATCGTTTCAGAAAGATTTCCATGTAAATTCATGTATCTTAAAATGCTGTGCTGGTTGCTTAATTCATTCTCGTATCTTAAGTTTATTTATCTTTCGTTTTCAGGCTTACACGTAGGTGTTGAGGCCAATCTGTATCACACTCCTCAGCCAAACTTCCCAGAAGTTGGGTTTAGTGCCTCTAAATGGTTTTAACTATATCACAAGACAGAAAGAAAGAAGCTCACATAAACGAACAGAAAGAAAATAAGAATAGGCATGGAAAATGAAAAAGAGACAAAAGGAAACATACTTCTCGGAAATTTCTGTTCAATTATAATTTTATGTTAAAGACTTGTGGAAAGAAATACTTCCCATTGGAAGTTAACCCAACCGTAATAATACTTACGCCATTCTCTCTTTCTCTTTTTCTACATGCTACTCACACATATCTTGTAAAGACAACTGTAGTTATGGCCTTGGTGACAGTAAAATTGACATTGAAACCGTATTCCATATTACGACATCCAAGTGGAGTATGTTTGCTTTTAAGATGTTACGTAGTTTCTTATATCAATCACATATGACCACCTCATTGACTGAAACACTTACGGCGTTCTTGGCAAAGAATCCTTTTATTTTCCTTATTTACACGTTGTTTTTCTTTCCGAATAATGTTCTGATCACATTGAAGTGAAGAACGTGCCTTTTGTTTCAACTTTGTGTTGCTCTGAGAAAATGCTCAATGCAAAGAATAAACATTTCCATCCTTTTATTTTCTTCATTTACACTTTTTTTTTAAAATAATGTTCTTAGATCAGATTGTAGTGAAGTACATGCCTTTGTTTCATCTTTGTGTTGCTTTGAGCAAATGACCATGTGCCTCAGAGCAGAATGATCTATCTACAAAATCAACGTTACTGTAGCCATCTATTAAAATTTACTATGATGACAATAAGTTATTCCAGCCAGTGATTCATTAATTTAGATTTTAGTTTCGATGAGCATTGTATTTGACACATATCCTGTAGGGGAGAATCGGAAATCGCCAAATAGAAAAAAACATTTTTATACAGAAACTCCCCCCCCCCCTCATAACATGTATATCTTCGCTGGTTTTCCCATGTGAGAGATGGGGGGTCAGTTCACAGTTCGTTATGAATGAAGAAAGACGCGGACATCAGGCAGCAAAATGGAAACCAACAAATATTACTTGTGACTGAAAATGTAGTTAATGTACGCTATGTTGTGATGTAAACCAACAAATTAAGGGGCACTTAGGCAACTTTTGCAAACAAAATTATGTCTCTTTTACCTCCTTCACAAATTCACCTGTCAGTTCTTCGGATGAGATAGCAATGGAAGTAGGGCCTGTTAGTTAAGAAGACACAGTCTTGAAGTCTGCAGTTACTAAGAACTGACTGGAATGTTTTCTTAGCATTGCATTATAATCTGAGATGAATGAAAACAAGGTCTGGTGCGATACTGCTAAACTATCAGCAGCAGCAGACGTAGAAGATGTGAGTGAATGCAGAGGGAGAGTAAGTTGGTGTTGCTGATATGGTTTGAAAATTACACTTGCCTTCTGAACATTTCGTGGTTCTCGATACAAAGATTAAAATTAAGTTTAATATTGACATTAATAATATTATGGCTTAACGGCACTCGCCTTCGTTGCAAGGGGTCCCGGGTTCGATTTCCGGTGGGAGCTCCATTTCATAGTACCGTTGCGATTGTCCATACCCGGGTTTCTGGTGCAGGTAGGTGTCAGGAAGGGCATCCGGCCTTAAAACATCTGCCAAAAACAAAACCTGTTTTGTAGTGAAGTAATGTAGGATATGAATGGGTTATTTTTAGAAACAGAGCAACTGAAAAGAGTAAAATTTGTCGGAAATGAAAAGATATGCTATATTCTGAAAACATGAAGCGAAAGGCAGAAATCATGTTTTTGGAGACTAAGGGATACATCAGATAGAATATTTAACACAAAATACGGACCCTACATTCCAGATACCAAAGTAAATTTGAATTGAATTGAATTGAAATGGTCTTCATTGAAGCGGGCAAGGTTCAGCCTATGGCTGCTCTGCCACCTAACCCTTGTCAAAATAAGATGTTACAATATTACATTAAGAAAAAAAGGAAGAATAGTGCACATTAGCCACTAATAAGGACAATACAACAATAATAGAATTACATCAAATTTACGATGTTAGTAATATAAGCGAATTACAATACAAAAAAAGAATGATAAAAGGATAATGCACAATAATGATAATAATAATAGTAATAATAATAAGAAACAATACTATATACTAAATGCACTTACACACACACACACAGATACAGGCACCCAACACACGCAATATTTTTTAAAATTATTATTAGTGTCAACAGTTACATATCTACGAGGGGAAAAAATATGTTTCAAATATAATGATTCTAATTACACAATACCAATGAGTGAAATTGTCAGGTTTGGTCGTAAGAGTTTGAGCATAGTAATTGCTTCCGATGGAGGAAATGTTTAACCATATTTTTGAACGCACTGTAGGTGGTAGAATTTGTAATATTGACTGGCAGAGAGTTCCATGTTCTTGCTGCTGAAACAGAAAGTGAACCAGCTGTTTTTCAGAGTCTGAAACGGGGGACATTAAAGGCGTTACTATTACGTGTTGTGTAGTGATGAACAGTTCTTCGAGGGTTAAGTTTATTTGCTAGGTAGAGGGGAGATTTATTTTTTTAAAGTTTAAATATTAAACGAAAATAGTGCAAGTTACGTCTCCTTGACATAGTAAGCATATTTTCATTATTCAACTTTAGTAGTACATGTTCCGATCTATGAAATCCATGGCTAAATCTTACACAGGCATTTTGTATTTTTTTTTTTGTATAGATATTGCCTTACTCAAGGTTAAACCCGGTCCGTAGACTACATCACAGTAATCGAAAGGAGATAGAATAAAGTTACAGACAAAATTTGCAAAAGTTTGGCATTGCAAGGCTTCAAACTTGTATCAAAGTCGCTAGTTGACAAGTGACAAACGTGCTACCAACTTTGGACGCCAAACTTGCTATAAACCTTTCAGGTCACACTTGCAACAAACCTTTATTTGTAAAACGTTGCTAGACCAACATCGAACCTGTAGCGAAAGAAGATTTCTATTATACGGCGTTTCTTTCTTTTCTATTCCTTTTCTTTGTGAAAGGTTACTTGTAGTGATGAGCACAAAAGTCTTGGTCGTCTTGGTCTTTCAGTTTTGGTCTTGGTCTTGCATGCAAGACCAAGACCAAGACCAGAGATACCGATGCAAGACCAAGACCAAGGGATGCAAGATCAAGACCAACACCATACCTGAAAGACTCGCGCAAGACCAAGATCAGCCTGCAAGAGTCTTGCAAACGCACTATTTGAATATTTTTAAAACGTGGAAAGGAGGGGGAAATCATTATATCCTTCACCTGAATTTCTTTGGGCTCTGTAAAAATACCGCTGGAGTGAAGGTGTTCCCAGTTGTGCAAACCGTGTGAGTGAATCTGAGAATCATGCCGCTGTTACTGTAGCATAATAAACTAAACTTACACTGTACACTACTGTACACTAAACTTACAATAGAAGGAAAAAGTTTTTGTTAAGGGCCATGTAAAGCCAAGAACTTCGACAAGAGATGTCAGCACTATCACTGTATATGTCTAATGCATTTTATCGTTGCACGAAATTTCAGTGTTGCTCCTACAAATTCAATCCTAGAGAGTTCAGACTTTCAGGGAAGAAAGTTCATAAGTAATTCAAGAGTTCTCTTATCCGTGCCGATTTTTCATTTTCTTTCTTGTTCATTGTTGAAAGAGATTCATTGTTATAGGTATAACAACAATGAAACGATTTCAACAATGAACAAGATAGAAAATGAAAAATCGGCACGGATAGGAGAACTCCTGAATTACTTATGAACTTTCTTCCCTAAAAGTTTGAACTCTCTAGGATTGAATTTGTAGGAGCAACATTGAAATTTCGTGCAACGATAAAAGTACATTAGATGCATACGGAGATAGTGCTGCCATCTCTTGTAGGAGATCTTGTCTTTACATTCCCCTTAAGGATAATTTGGATAAAGGGCAAAAGGAAGTCTGATGTCCTGGCTTTTCTCATATTAGGTTTGTCGTGGTATGATCTATTGATTCAGGTGAAGGTGGATTATGGTCAGTTCGGAGTCTGTACTGATTTGTGTAACCAGGTCTTCGTGTTCTAAGCTACTAGTCGATGTTACGAAATGTCTGTTGATATGTGTTATTGAAAACTGAGTTCTGTTTTATGTGTTATGCTACGGAGAATTGAGTCTGAATAAAACAACAGTTCTTGCAGTACACTTGGTAATTGTTTGTCACTTGTAGATAAAGTCGGGAGGAATATTACTAGATGTGAGCTATAGTTTTGGATGCAACGCAAAAGTTACTTTAGAGTAAGGTAGAGGTAACAGGCGTGTGGGCTCGTATTGAACATAGAAATGCTTCAAATTCAGCAGGTTTACTTTGATACACTTGTTCCACAGAAAATTATTGGTCCACAAACTCGTAAGTAATTTTACCGAGCGGCCGTAGGTGAGTTGGTAGAGGGCTCGTGCCGCATTCGGAAGGCCCGTTGATGGAATCCCGCGGCCGGCCATCCTGGCTGAGGTTTTCTAGAGTTTTCCTCAGTCACACCAGGCGAATGCTGGAATGGTATCTTAACTCAAGGCCCTGGCCGCTAACTTTCCCATTGTTGTCCCAGGCCTTAGGCTTGTTAGGCTTAAATACATTAAAATTCAAATTTGTAAGTAATTATACTTTTTATCACTCTTCTGCCAGGGCTCGCTTGAGCCATGACTAGTCTCATTATCGTCAATTGTCTGGGTTTGTGGAAATGAGTGCTTCTTACACGAAAACAACAACATTAACAAGGGAACCCTTTTTGCTGTTCAGCGAGTTTTGACTTCGGACATGTTTTTGGACCTTATTTGCAGTATATTGATAGCGAAAATAACACGCATAGACTCACACTCTGTCATATATTTGTGTCCCGAATAAGTCGGGTCGTGTAATGTGAGCGACTTTTAAGCAGTAAAATCAAAATTGAAGGTGAAACTTTATATTAACTAAATGAGTTATCAGATGCATTTCCGTGGGTACTTTTACATGTAGAACACAAATTTCACCATGAAAATGTTCGCAAATTGAATGATTTTTATACAAACTCCACTTTATGATCGAAAATGAACAAAATTCCATAGAAAGTAATGCCGTAAAGGAACAACAATACAACTGTGGGAAAGGGGCCAGGGGATTATAAATACATAAAAAATAATGGTTTCTAATACCTTTTTGGGAGCCTAGGGCGCTTGCAATCGCGAAAACACTGATCGACTACACGGTTTTTAAGAAGCGAAGCGCTGGAGCGAGCATAGCAAAAAAAGCGAGTGCACCTCATATAGATGCTTAGCAAAATCGTTCCGATGCCCAGTGCATTCGCAGTTTGCCGACCCTGGCAAGGCCTTGAGGCTCCGTTACATTCTTAAAGTTAGTTCTTAAAAAAAATAATATTACAATTACAAAGTTTATAATAAATATGTTGTAATTATAAGTAAAATTAGAATCGCTTGTTGAACTTTAAAAACCTAAACAATAAGAACGGACTTGCTTTGTTTACATTTATCTTTAAATAAAAGACGGAAACGTGAAATGATAGAGAACAAATTCATTGAATTACTTTCTAATGAAAAATCAAAGAAAGTGAAATCTGTTTAGATCGAAAAACAATTCATTATGCTTATTTCATTTTTAGAACTTGTTAATTCACTATAATTAGTATTATTGTTTACCTGTTTCATTTTAAAGTTCAATGTCGAATATTTATAAAAATAATCAAATCAGTTGCGTTTACTCGTGCTTACCATAGTTATTTAAAATATTTAACTTTAAAAAAATTAATAGTAAGCTTCTATGTTAAATAAGATGTTTGAAACAAATATAAGATGTGACATGACAGACGAGAATTTATTTTGGTACGTATTTTGAAAAATGTTTACTGTTCTAATTATTAATTATAATTTTAGTTTGTAATATAGTTATGATAATGTTTGTATGGTAAGGGGCATTGAAAATGTACGTAAACGAACAAAGCGCAGGTGAAGTGAGTGTTGAAATTTTGTTCCGGAATTACACACCAAAGAGGAGAGGGGATGAAAAAATGTTCGTACGAAAGTAAAAGTTCAAATTGAAAATGAACATGTCTTCAGTATTATTTAAAATGTCCGCATTAAATAACCGTGTAGTTGATCAGTGGTTTAGTGATTGCAAGCGCCCTAGGCCCCCCAAAAGGCATTAGAAGCCATTATATTTTATGCATTTATAATCCCCTAGCCCCCTTTCCCACAGTTGTATTGTTGTTCCTTTACGGCATTACTTTCTATTATTTTTTTTATTTTCGATCATAAACTGGTGCTTGTATAAAAAAACATTCAATTTGCGAACATTTTCATGGTGAATTTTGTGTTCTACGCGTAAAAGTACCTACGGAAATGCATCTGATAACTCATTTAGTTAATATAAAGTTTCACCTTCAAGGTTGATTTTCTGCTTAAAAGTCGCTCACATTACACGACTCGACTTATTCGGGACACAAATATATGACAGAGTGCGAGTCTATACGTGTTATTTTTGCTATCAATATACTTCAAATAAGGTCCAAAACATGTAAGAAGTCAAGTTTTAGTTAAACACAATATCCGTGTACGTTTGGTCTTCCTTTGGAATTCGCCTGGAGCACGGAGAATGGTAAATAATTGGAACAGTGACTAGAAGTTGACAGAACACAATTCTATGGATTGTTACAAGGTAAGAACTACAATGTCTAAATTATTTTGGACATCATTTTCGATAACCCATGATTGCATTCTGTGAAAGCTTACGAAACATAGTTGTGTGCCTAAAACAGCAAGCAAACTAAAAGTAAAATAATAAAATGTTAGTGAAGTTGTTCAAATTAAAGCGAAATTGAACTTCGGTGGTTCTATTCTGTACACTTACATGAAGATAAACAATAAATTAAAACATATTTCCGTTACTATTGACGCATTAAGGCAGGCAATGATAAACATAGCTTTTACTATTCCCTATACCCGGTGTAAAATTTACGTATGAAACGTATACATTTCTTAAATGCAAGACTTGCGCGACTCTTGCAAGCAAGACCAAGACTAAGATCAAGACCAAGATTGGGCGAGCAAAACCAAAACCAGGGATACCGATGCAAGATCAAGACCAAGACATAGGTGTGCAAGACCAAGACCAAGACCGCTAAAGTCTTGGTCTTGCTTTTGCTCATCACTAGTTACTTGTTTTGAGATATCCAAACAGTTTTATTGTTAGAGTAGAGAACGATTAACACACACACACACACA
>JAGDQP010000256.1:105991-156932 GCA_022664845.1 Lepisma saccharinum
CGGGCCGTGTTTATGTGTGGAGAACGCCCAAAGAAGCGTATGATCTGCAGTGTCTCCGCCCAACTGTGAAACATGGCGGCGGCACGGTGATGCTGTGGGCCGCAATATCATGGTTTTCATTGGGTCCTGTGGTCACACTTCGCGGACGCATCACTGCCAACGATTATGTCGCAATTTTAGGAGACCACTTGCATCCTATGGTCCGGATGTTGTTCCCGGACAATGACGCCATATTCCAGGATGATAATGCACCCATTCACACAGCTGGAGTTGTTGCAGCATGGTTTGAGGAACATCGGGATGAAGTTCAACACCTCCCCTGGCCCGCCCAATCCCCAGATCTCAACATAATTGAACATCTGTGGTCCATCTTGGAAACACGACTCCGGCGACGATTTCCACCTCCATCCTCTCTCCCAGAACTGGCCGATGCCCTGCACGAGGAATGGTGTAATATTCCACTTGCTACCATTCACGACCTCTATGCCTCCATCCCACGTCGCATCAAGGCTGGTGTGAAGGCGAAAGGTGGCCCGACACCATATTAACCTGGTAAGTTGCACTTTCGTTCAGGTGTTTCCATTATTCTGATAAGCATCTGTATATATATATATATATATATATATATATATAATTAGTTAGAATATAAATGACTTGAGTCTCAAGCATAATGGTTTGGTAAATTATGTTATTTCCTCGGTAAGGGAGAACAGTTTAATTTGCAATACAAATAACCCTATGAAATCAAGACTACTTTGAAACAGACTTAGGGCGCTTTCACATACGCGCGAGAGCGAGTTCTCCCGCGCTCGCCCCGCTTTCACTGATCCTTTCACATCAACGCGGGCATTGCCTGCGCGGGAATCTCTGCGAACAAGGTTGCTGTATAATCAGTTTTACTGACGGTGGATGAGTAGTTAAGCTCGTAGCGTTGTAATCAAGGTGTTCCGGGTTAAGACAGTGGCAAACCACCATGGCTTCACCTTGCCCAGGTATCTTCGGGTCAAACATAGGCCTTCGGGCAGAACACCTATCATCATCATCATCATCATCATTAATACAGTATGGAGTAAATAAAATGTATAACAGAAAATGAGTAAAGAAAATGTACTCGGTCTATAAACTGATTTGCCGAAAAACGATTCATGTGCGTCCGGCCTACTTTGGTTTATTTTGAGTGTGTAATGTTTTCTGCTTGTACAAAAATCAGAACAAATAGTTGTTTATTAATTCCGTAGATATATATGAGAAACGGGAATATGATTCACTTTCAAATTTTCGACGTGAAACTACTACATTTTTTTGAAAAATGTATATCAGTAATTATTCTTTTAAATGACAATACATCTTCATAACAAACAAATAACATCTTGCTGTTCATGAAGTTCTGCTAGCGTCTATTATTAATTCAATTTTCTCGGGTTTGCTGCCAAAATAGGTTTTGCTGGATAACTAAGCTTCTGGTTTACAACTCTATGATCATTCATATAAACATTATTATGATCCAACAAGAAGATTATCTTTTAATGAAATAATTCTAGCTACCGGCCTGTTGTAATTGATGGAAATACAGCCTATCTTCCTGGTGTTTTCTAGCAACAATGTTCTCTCTTTCGCTCGCTCTCGCCTCGAGCTCGTGCTGATGTGAAACAGTTAATTTACTTCAATATCTCGCTTGGCTCTCAGCGGGCAGCTATCCGGAAAGTCTCGCCGCATTTCTAGCAGGGAAACGCGAGTGTTTTTCGTCCGTAGCGAGAGAAACTCGCTCTCGCCTCGCGCTGATGTGGAAAACCCGAAATCCGGCATTTTTCGCAAAGGGCCATGTTTGAAAACTCGTAGAAAAAATGTGTGATTTAGGCCAGAAACTCTTTCTGGAGGTCTAAAACATGACAAAATTTTGCAGAATGTTATTCAACTCCTACACCCCAAAAACTTGGTTTAAAAATCGAATTTTATTCAATTCGTAACTTACTTTCATCCTAATTTTTGGAATAAAGAAATTAATTTTAAAAGACGGGATTCCATATCTTCGAAGTACGCTTCAACACTGTAAAATGTGGAAACATGAAAAGGATGAAAGTTACTCCGCTTTATGGAGGAACAAAAGTCGAAAATTAGCATTTTGTTGTATTTACTCTTAAATGTGGCTATAGTGGAAAGTTTGCTTTCCCTTTAGTGGAAAGATTGCTAACCTTAACTCCATTTTAAAGTTTAACATTTTCTTTGTAATAATTTAACGTTAACTGAAAATGGGTTGAAACTGGCCAAAGTGATTTGTCGGTGAACGTTCAACTTATTTTACGCTTAAAATTCGGTGCTGATCGAAGTGTAAGCTAAACTTGCAATTTTGATGTTACGTAGTTTTGTGGATGTAGCTGAAGCCTTGGTTGGATATTCTGTAATCCAATAACAGGAGTAACGTTACTTGCTTGTCACTGAACGCCCCGTCATTTTGAGTGTCTATATTGCTTTTACACTATAAACAGTTCACTGGTAGACCGAGGACGGCAAGGATCACATTGACGGAAAGAGCAATTAAGTTCGCATAAATCTTTACACTGTAGCAAACGTATCTCTCCTTTTTTTCACGAGACATTCCTCGTAGTAAAAACAAAATCATGTTAATGATTAACCTCCTTCGCAGGAAAATCCTAGCTATAAATATCACTCGGAAAGCCATGAGTACTAACTGCCTTCGTAGCTAAGTGGCGAGAGCATCTGACTAGTGAGTTAGCGGACCCTGGATCGAAACCCGACCTCATTAACTTTTTTTTAAATTTTAATTTTAAAGGAACATTACCTTTTCTTCTTTTCTACTTTCAAAAATACTTTGCTTCAATGAAATACATTGGAAAAGTCATATATATACGCATTTTGTAATTTTACAGAAAGTAAAACGTTTAAAACCGAAAACTGGCTGAATGTAAGTTAATCCAGCTCAGCTGCCTCCATTTTTTGGATGAAAGTTGTGCCTCCTGTTTTCACAGTGAAGAGACACAATGGTTTTTAATTCAGCTCTCTAGTTCTTCTAGTTTTTGATATATGCAGATTTCCGTACATGTCTACGGGAGTAAAATACGTCACCCGCCATGTTGGAAATATGGTCGCCCCGGGAGATATAAAAGCATAACATTTCTTTCGAAAGTCGTCCTGATATCATCAGGTATATAAGAACGCACATACGAAATATATATATATATATATATATATATATATATATATATATATATAATAATTCACAGCCATATTCAATCCACTACTGGATGAGGCCTCTCCCGGAGGGAGGAGGTGGTCTACTGCTCCCACGCTGACCAGGTGTGTTGGGAGAGCAGAGCCGAAGCTCTCAACTGTGATCGCTACCTCTTTATTCAGGTAGCTCCACAATTGGCCTCACGGCGCTGGGTGGACGCCGCACAGGCAACACCATCTGGAGTACTGCAACGGTCACAAGCATTTTTTTCCTTCTAGTCAATAAGACAATAGTAACTTCTCTTCATCAGAGAACGAAGTATAGAATGTGGAACCAAGCCAGAAAGATTAAAGCCTCACCACTTTCATACGAAAAAAGCATTTTAGAGTACTGAACTGAAAACCTGTGGAAGGAAACTAAAGTACAGTTTAGTGTCCTCATCGTTCGTGGGGATCGTGAACTTTAGGGATATTGAACTTGCGGTCTGCAACGATGATCCGACGTTGAATATTTTCCCCTTGTAACCTTATTTTCTTTTGACAGCCTTTGACTATTTCAAGAAGGTAAATGAGAATATGCAGACGTAACTTGCATATGACAAATACCTGCAGACAAATACACTACACGTAATTATTTATTGTTATTACACGATTTAATTTATTTGTATTTATCATTCACATATAATATACCTTACAAATGTCAATGCAATTGTGCTGAGCTATGTCCGTACGACTATATTTATAGTATGCTATACATGTTAATGGCAATGCCAATTTCCAATGTTCTGTGCTGCTTATTATACAAACACGACTAACTTTTAGTACAACATACACAAACTACCATTATGTACAGTTTCATCAGCACCTAGGTTTGAGTCCATTTGTTGACCATCTTTAGAGGATTTGTTAACCAACCACAATATGTTGTCTTATTATCAGTAATATAATTTATGTATCCAATGAAATAATAGCAAAAACAGATGCTATAAAGCACATTTGCACAACTCAAATACCATAAAAGTTCCATAAATAACGTATTTATTTAAGTCATTCGCGTTGACAGCAATATCCATCCTTAGATGGTTTCAATAAATATTTTATCTAGAACAAATAATAGCTACTTTTCAAAGTTTTTTTATATTTTCTTCATCTACTATGCCTAATGCACCTACATATAAAATTTCAAGTTGCTATCTTAAATAATGTGCAAAATAGTTTTTAGGCGATGATATTTATTTAAATATCGCAACTTTTCCAAACAAATCTTACATTTTCGTAATTTACTTGTCAAAATACATCTTTATACCGAATTTCAGGTTTCTATCTTAAACGATATGGTAAATGGTTTTCTCGTCTGCCATATTTGTTTTAAAATGGCGACTTTTTCAAAAAATGTCTTATATGTTTGTAATTCTTTTGTACTGTCAAACGTTTCTACCAAGTTTCAATTTTCAAGTCATAGCCGTTTAAGCTGTGAATTCTATCAAAACATCAATTCGGCGGCCATATTTGTTAAAAATGGCGACTTTTGAAACATTTTGTTATATGTTTACAATTCTTTTGTACTAATATATGTTTCTACTAAATTTCGTGTTTCCATTCCTACCCAATTAGACTGTGTATTCTATGAAAAAATGATTTCGACGGCCATATTTGTTTAAAATTGGCGACTTATAGAAACTTTTCTTATATTTGTTCAATCTAATAATGGCAATAAGTCTAGTTTCAGTTCTGTAGCTCAAACGATGTGCAAAATAAATTTTATGTCGGCCATATTAGTTATAAAATGGCGACTTTTTAAAAAATCAAAGGTAACACCAAAATAAGTGCATTTCCTAGCTTAACAAAATAATAAATAGAACGTTCACGTTTTGTCATGAGGTTTCCGTCCTTGATCCATACTTTCTCAAATTTACCCCCGCTTTCGGAAGCTTTTCAGTTCAAGTTAGTCAAATAACATTTTATTCAGTAAGATCACATGTTCTTTCATCTCAGTTTCTGTATATCTCCTCTCAACTTATATTCAACACTTGCGCAATTTACCAACGCTTTCGGAAGCTTTTCAGCAAAAATTTAGACAAGATACATTTTTTCAGTACAATATGTTTTGTTTCTGTCTGTTTTTGTATATCTCAATACCAACTTATATTCAACAATTCTGCTCAAGTTTGTTATCTTTCTATAATTTATCAACGCTTTCGGAAGCTTTTCTGAGCACATTTAGTCAAATTACATTTTAATCAGTACAATAGATTCTTGTTTTTGTCTCAGTTTTTGTATATGTAAATACCAAATTATGTTCAACACTTGTGGAATTTATCAACGCTTTCGGGAGCTTTTCAGTACAATTTCCGTCAATATCACATTTTTATTTACTCAAACAAGATAATTTTCTCTCAGTTTCTGTATATTTTACCCTCAACTTATATTCAACGGTTCTGCTCGTGTTTGTTTTCTTTCTGTATTTTACACATTATTTTGGGAGCTTTTCAGTACAATTCTCATCAACATCACATCTTATTATACAAAATTAGTATTTATATTACTCACAATCAAACATCATCAAACAATATTACTACCAATAAGAGGTACCTACACTTTTTAATATTCACGAGTACTTGAAGTTTCTTACATTCATGCCTATCACAACATTACCAATAAGCACTTCGTTTTTTCTTTCTAAAATATTCATTTATGTTTTATAATCTCAAGTATCAAAAACTTCTTTCAAAACCAATTTGCTTTTTTATCTCCGTTTTTTCTTTTTTTCAAAACAAATTAATTTGTTGCTATTTACATGTATCTCGTCGAAGCCAACCCCACTATTATTATTCTTTTTCTTTCTATTTTCTCTTCATCCAAGAAAAAGACAAATACCCTGTAGGGATCAGCTATACGTTTAGCAAAGCACAGCAAAGGTTTGGGGGAAGTGACACTTTGATTATCATGGGAACGAGTTACGGTATTAGTCGGCTGGGTAACAGCAAGAGGTTAGTTCAAGGGGACGAGTTTCAATTTATTTATGAATAAATCACGGTATACGTTTAGCAAAGCACAGCAAAGTTTTTGGGGAAGTAACACTTTGGTTATGATGGGAACGAGTTGCGCTATGCAAAAAGTAAACAACAGCAAGAGTTTAATTAAGTTCTAACGTTTTATGAATAAATCGCGCTATACGAATCTAGTCCACCACTACTTATTCCATATTGTAGGAGAGCAGTTGAATGTTAGCAAGTATTCAATTACTTTGATACGCATGTAATATTCAGATACATATCTAATCGAGCTCAATATGCAACTGCTGCTCTTAACTATGAACTTTTAGTTTACTCATAATAATGATTATTATCTCTTAAAGCAGTCGAGAAAAGGCAATATTCAGAATGATACGAATACCAAAGAGAAAATATTTGGTTTGTTTGAGAAAAGTAAGTTTTGACGTCCCTTACGTTTGAAGAGGTACATGGGTGTTCCGTTCGTGGCATGCATGTTTCTGGCGTTGATGACGTCACAATAACACCGTATTGTCCTGCGTGTGTCTGGGGAACAGTGTCAAAATGGCCGCACTAGTAGAAACATGAGTGGAGGTGCGCAGTCTGATCCGAATTTTCAAATGCCAAGGCACCAAACCCGCTAAAATCTATCGACAATTGCACGTATCGAAATGTTGTAATATGTTTTAGGAAGGTGTGTAAGTGGTGCAAATCATTTTACGAAGGATGGAATGATGTGTGTGGCAAACTGCAACCGGGACGGCCAACATCATCGTCTGGGAACGATGTTGCGGTGCTGATTGAGGGACTGATCAAAGAGTGCCCAACAATCACAGTGCGGACGGTAATGAAGTAAATATTTCGTCGGAACGCGACCGTTATGTAATAAATGATGTGTTGGGCTACAGGAAATCAGCGTGGGTGCCGAAATTGTTATGCTATTCGAAGACCAAAAAGCCACGCAAATGGACATTGCTCTGACTCATCTCCACAGGTGATAAAACAATTCTTCACTTCACGACCCCAAGCAGTCACCGCTCCACATTCACATGGAAACACCATCAGTTGAAAATCACGGTATTCCAGCACAAAATCAATGTTATTGTCTTACGGGGTTATCGAGGTTTACTGCTTATAGATGTGTTGGAACGTGGTGGAACGGTGAACGTCTACAGGTATTGCAGCACCATCAACAAATTATGCAAGGCCATTCGAAGGAAGGGACTGGGACTACTGTCAGACGGTGTCATTTTCTACATGGAAATGCTCGTCCGCACGGGGCAAACATTACCAAAGACTGGATGCTGCGTCACGTCTGGGAGATAATGGATCACCCACCGTGCAGTCCTGACCCTAGCCTCTAACGACTTTCATTTGTTGGCCCCATGAAGAACCACCTTGGAGGAACACAGCTGTTTACAGAACAGGATGTGCGTGATGTCGTGACAACATGGCTCAATAATTGTGATGATCCCCAGTTTTTTCAAGGTGGAATCTTTTCATTGCCACAGCGATAGAACACCTGCCTGGACCAAAGAGGTGGTTAATGAACAGTATATCAGCCATGCAACACATGTAATACATATTATCCCAGATAGCTCCCGAACTTGTAGTAAGTTTGTACGACGTTTGGCATGGCATTGCTGCATGCTTGCTGCAATCTTGCATCAAACGTGCTAGTTGACACATGCGAAATTTGCTACTACGTTTGCACCTTAAACTTCCTACAAACTTGTTTTGTTAAACATCAGATCTGTGCGGACAAAGATTTCTAATGTTTGGATTTATGATCGAACCTAGGATCTTAAGTTTTGTTTGTAGTTGCTTACTTTACCGACTGCTCTATCGCACCACTCCTAAGTATTTTCTGTTTTGCTAGTTCTTTTATATTACGAAGACAGTTTGCATTGATATATTCTGAAATTTGAAACTGTGAAAGCTAATTATTTCTGTTGTAGAGTTACGAAGCCGCTTCGTTCATTTTTCGCAAGGGAAACTTTTCAGGAAAATCATAATGTCGTGTGTATACTTTACTGCTCGGGTCGATGACATGTTGCGTTTTTGGTCTTTGTATTGTGTATAATGAAAGAAAAGAATAGTTAATTGTCTAACTTGAATTATTTACCTTATTTTCGGGAAATGCGCACAATTTTGAAAATGTTGTGGAAAACGTTGAGAAATACAAAAGCAACGAAAGGGAAGGAAATATTTATAGCTACGAACAAAGTGAAGTTGTTATAAAAGTTAAAAAAAAAAACAAAAAAAAACGGCATTCCAGTTAGTAATCCAGCAGGAAACATCACTGTTAGTTTATCACTGTAAGGAAAAATTAAGGCTAGTCGAAAATTGGTTTATACAAGCGTACTATCTCGGTAATTGGCACCCGGTTTGTTTGAAAAATGTCGTTGATCCGAACAGCAAACTACACATCATTATGACATTCTTGAGGTAGCTCCCTTCTGAAAAGTCACGAATCAGCCTTCTTCATAATTTTACTCTAACACAGAATCAATAAGCTTTCCCAGTTTGGAATTAAAGTCTACATAAATGTCTCTATTCCAGAAACTGTTTTCGTAACATAAAAGGACTAACAAAAAGTACTTCGTTCAGCAGAAAACCCGTGGAGTAATCGGTAGAGTAGCATGCCACAAACAAATCTGAAGGTTGTGAGTTTAAATCACACTGCAGATTGAAATCTGTTCTCGCTACAGGTTCGATGTTGGTCTACCAACGTGTTTTAAAAACAAGGTTTGTAGCAAGTTCGGCGTACAGTTTGTAGCAAATTTGGGATCCGTCAACTAGCAAATTTGCTGCAATATTGAAGCAAATTTGCGATATCAAACTTGCTGCAATTTTGGAGACGTACAATGTCAATATTTCAGCAAACTTATTGTAAGTTTGCTGTTCTATCTGGGATGTTTCCCTAAGGACATTACTTACCATATTTTTCAAAGAAGCCAATTATTAGACTACTAATATTGTATTAGTATTCATCATGTATTTATTATTTTATAGTAATATTAGACTACTATGCAAAACTTTTGAAACAAATATCTAGTTTTATTTCTCCGCTTAAGAAAGCTTGTGTTATTTAAAGTATGGCTCTAAAAATTATTCTGCAACTTATAAACCAGTAGAAGGAGGTAGGAGGAGGGGCGACAAAGCAAGCATATCATTCCTTATATGCAAACCGATCCAAAGAGATCTGATAAGTGGGTCACATTTGCCTTATGGGTTGGGTTGAATAAAAAGGATATGCGTTTTATTAACATCCTATACGAACTGATGAGTTTCTGAGGACGGGACCTACAGTTTTTGGTTTAGTGGGCACTGAACTACTCCGTCCAGTAGACTGCGTCGGGATTTGAACCCGTAACCACGGGGCAGACAGCGAGCACTTTAACATCTCGGCCACCTCAAGGTCAAGAGAATAGGATGTGTATATAAGTTGAAATCAATGATGCCTGTGTAATCAAAATTTTGGGACCACACATAGTCTACAACCTTTCTCTGGTCAAACAAGAAAGACTTGCAAAGTTTCCTACAAATTGACGCAACGGAGTGGATTTGTCGAGCTGGAAATTTTACAGAATTTTAACTTTATTTGTACACTATGCAAAAGGCCTATGGACTGTGTTTTCCTCTCAACAAAAATACCCATTTCCTCACTTACTTAAGTTACATTTTTAAAGCTTACTGCCAGAAACGAATTAATAATGTCTTTAGCATTTAGTTGAAGTCTTCCACGGAAATTACCTGAAGGTAGGCCTACGATTCGTTTAAGCTGCAGTAGACCTTGACTCCTACCTTCTTCTTCTGTTTGCTCGAAAGATGTGCTTGCCGAGGGTTATCACTCCATAGATGCCGGTTTAATTTAATTTGGATCTAGCGACCTAATTGAGCAAGTAGCAGACGAACGATCAATTCGAGGTAGTATATAGATCAATATGCGATCCAGTTCTCCACAAAAGGGATCGATCACTCCATATTGACTTCCGATAACTGTATTACAGGCCTTCACCACAAACGTCTGCGTCATAGGTGTCGAAAGTTGTCTGTTAGGGAGTATTGCTCTTTGTGCAAATTATACAAGAATGGGAGATACAATTTCCAAGTTTCAAATAAGAAGTCGTAATTTTATACATCCCTATCACTATCCTCTAGGAGTCTATTAAGTTATAAAAATAAATAAAGAGATTTCAAGAAAGTAATATTCGGCTGTTATAATCTCTCAAGACAAGAGGTATTGAGCAAAGTGAAGTACGAAACGGAAGTGGATAACATGGAATCTACTGTGCTACTGTCTTCCTAACAGCTAGTCCAACTTGTTTTTCCTTCTTTGCGACAATTTTTGTACATATGTCCTCTTCTCTAACCATTTTCACTGTTTATCTTCTTCCCAATTATTTTTTCTTGTTAATACTTCTTGAAATAAAAACCCTGACACTATAAATCTAGGGGCCCTTATTGTCTTCAGAGCACTGCCACCTATATAATCAATTATCTTGGCCATGACCCTTAGATGTCCACGTAATGTTTCAGTTTCTGGTGACTGGGAGGAGTTAAGGTAGACGCGATGAGTGACGTACGACCACCGCGCCCTTCTAACAATCTCGGTCCACACTGCGGCCAAATTTTCATTATTCTTCCTGCCTTGACCTTCTCTTAATAGCCAGCGAAGGTCAAACAGAAAACGCCTCAGGAACGGCGCCACATGGACACATTTTGCTCACAGAACCATGGAATACATTATAATTAATTAATTGCTTTCTTAAATTAATACACATACTACCGCTTATTAGTTAAAAAGAAATGTTCTGACAAGAAGCTTTGGAAATAACAATTCAATAGTGTGGGAAAACGTATCTAACTGAAAGAAAATATAATTTTACAAATTACTGTAGCAAGAAAACTGTAACTATGAATATGGTTGATGTGGGACCAGATATGTGTGCTTCATGCATGCAGTGACACCGAGAAAATTAATGAGTATATTAACCGTGCCAGTGAGCAGCGTCTAAATAATACACTGAAGAAGGGCGAGTAATCCATGTTTGTACAGACGTAAGTGCTGCAGTTCAAAATATATCGCTTCATCTACCAAATCCACGCGACCGCTGCTCCGTGCACTAGCTAAACATAGCTCCATATCTAGAAGATTCCAGTTGAAATCTAATAGTGCAAGGCATTTAGGTAAAACTTTGGTAAACTTTATTTTCTATGGACCATTCTAGTAACTTTTGACTTCGACCCGTCACGTTCTAGTTAAAATCCACAATCACAAACATCCACCCCCTCATCCGGGATTCGAACGCAGGACCTTCGAGTCGCTAGCTTAGCGCCCTAATCTACAGGGCTACCGGGTCGGCTGGGTATTTAGGTATTGACCCAGCCATTTGAAATAAATAAGCTGAAAATTGGTGGAGATGTTCAGAACACCATAGTATTTAATATATTAAAAGTACCAGAAAATTCAACTTGGAGATAATTCATCTTTGAAAAACGCCCCCCATCTTGGATCTTCTCGTCTTTTTAGTGTAGCACCTGTCCTAGTGAGTTCATTTCTTGTACCAAATTGGTCCGTTCAAGGTGTTCTTCTGCTGTTTATCATCATTAGTGTTCTGCCGAAAGCGGCAAATCATGAAGGCAAACTAAATCCTCTCCATTCATCCCGATTCTGCACTTTATTTTTATTTTAGCATACTATTCATCTTGCTTAATATTATCAAAGGGTAGGATTCATTATCCCCCTCTTCCTCTTTGCCTTAATTGTATCCCCAAACACCTTCAATTGCATCCGTTAGTATACAATTTTTGCGTAGCCAATGTCCTAACCTGTCTTTTTTCTTCTTTTTTTATTGTTTCCGGTTTTATAACTAGCAACAATAATTTCTAATATGCGACGGCATTTCAACAAGATTTTAACAACGTAATCATTTTTCGAAGTCAAAAAATATAAGAAAATGAAGATTAAGCGAAAAATGGACGGACTATATATTCTTGCAACATAATTAAAGCAACATGAAAAGCATGGGACATTGTTGTATCAACGATTATTGTCCTTGGATGCGCACATACTGTACAGGCGTTTGGGAAAATACACAACTAAACCCTTTCGATGATGCATGCAATGCACATAGCAAGGATTCAATCACGGATTCGTTGATTCCTTTGCCATTTGTCCGTTCACAAGTGATCTTCATCGTTCTCATCAACACTTGTTCAATGCATCTGTCAATATTTCTGAACAGTAGTTGCTTGATCGGCGAACTATGAAATAGCAATGATTGACAAATCTGTTGAATTTCGCAGGAGTCATGGCTCCTCCTAGCTTCAACATTTGCTGTAGATAAATTGTAACGTGTATAAAAAGTATAGAATCTTTATTTTCTTCAACAATAAGTTAATCTTGCCCGATTCGCAATTCAGCGCAACTGAAAGTTACATTAGAACGTAAATACAGCTCTAATGATAAAATATGGATACGTGAAACAATAAAACTTAAATTCCTTCCATTTTGATATAGTTTTCTGCAATTTACTAACCATTGTCAAAAATGTGTGAAATCTGGAGAGTGAATAGTTCGAATAATGCTCCACAGTTGATATTCATTTTTGTCAAGTGAGAGTACACGAGTAGCGAAGATTTGCTTCTTGATTCTTGAACATTTATTAAAGATGGAATAGTACTTTAATATTTAAAGCAATCTTAAAATTAAATAATTGTATAGATTCTTTTCAACATTATATCAAGAAACCCATGGGCCGAAGGAAGTTAAGAAGAAAATTAGAAGATATAAGCACCTTGGTGTACGAAAAGTCAGATATAGACTCAAACCTAGCCTAGATGTGACTTGTTAGAGTAAAATCGAGGACTCTGTGTAGCAGATGCACAGAAGAGAATATTACACGTACGACCACATTGAGATTGACGATACTACTCAGTGACGCAGGTTGCGAGTAAGACTGAGTTTTGCAGCAGTCATTGTACAGAGACTGATCACCCTCTTTCGATCATGCCTAACCCGCCGAAAGATAGACATAAGCTTCCACCTGTTGTTTCCAATGCAACTACCGTACTACTCAAACCCAATCCACCGCTGTAGGAGCCATACCAAAATCTCATCACAAGACCAGCAACCGTTCATCGTCTTCAAGCTCCAGATCTAGCTCTCTATTTCCTCGAAGACCAGGCAGTTCCAAGTCACCTCCACAGAAGATGCAACATACTCTCAGCAGCTCTGATTCCGACTCTGTACATTCCATGGATGCCACCGATAAGCCTTCGTTTCATCAAGCAGTAACTACTACGCAAGCACATTTGTTCCTAGTAGGATACTTGCCACCATTAATTGATTACTCTCACACCGTGCTACAATTATTTAATGAATTTTATTTCCTACTCTAGATAAATTTCACTAAACTTTGTTTATTTTAATAAAAAGGGTTAAAAAAAATTGAGAGCAACACTAGCGAGAGGAACTCTAGACTGTTTCGAAGTGTTGAACAGTAATTTTGTGGGATTTGTATCTATTAGATCACCGCTAATTGTGGGGTATAGCAATTAATAGATGTATGTATGACTCACAAGTATAAGAGTAAACATGAAGAGTATACCGACATATTTGTTTTTACGATAACTACGTTTAGTATTAAGGATTATATGCTGTACATTTACTGTTATTATCAACTAAGGGTTACAACTCTTCCTATTATTGTACCGTAATTAGATTTATGTTATTATGTCATCTAATGTCTGTCTAGTCCAATATTTCGTATTACTAGAATGTCGATTGCATTCTTCCATGTTTTGTTCCATATTATTTCTGTTTATTGTTATTACAATTTCTCTTTTCGGTATCGTGCAACTGTATTCAACTGGCTGTACACGTAATGTATAAGGGAAAACATATTAGGATTTCGATTTGTAAAAAACTTGTTACTTGTATTAGCGACAGTAAATTGAGGAAAGAGAACGGATGTATAGTGTAATACTCTTATGTTTATCGCCGATTTCATAGTACATGTTGTATTGTATCTTTGCTAATGAATTAATAATTTTTGGTGCCATATCTTATTTTTCTTAGCAAAGGCACAAATGTGCAGACAGACCAATCTTTTCCCCTTCGTTTTTATACACGTGTTGTCTCTGGTTACCTCTAAAGGACTCTTTTTCTCTGCTGGAAGGTAAGAACACTTTTCAAGTCTATTCATGGTGTTATTCGTCCACTTTCAAGAGCGTCTAATCGTGGAGAAGTATGTTGATTCCAAGAAGAAACTTTTCTATACATTACATTGTCTTTCCTTTTCAATTTTTTTACTTCTTTTATAACAGCAGTAGAGGTATTCGCACCTTGTGTAGATATGGACGAAACTCCATATTGAAACAAATAGTCATAGGATACATTGTAGAGAGAGGGAGGGAAGGAGGAGAGGTTTACTGGTACTAGAAGAGAAAGGAGTATTCAAAGGGTATGGAGTTATTGGAGAAGGGGTTATACTGCTGATGGACATTAGAATAGAGCATGTTCAAGGAAGTGATAATTGTTCTTGATAGCTGTCAACAAACTGGTGTATGTTGTGTTGACATGTGTTGAAGAGTGATATTTAAAACTCAGCATGAAATTTGAATACGAGAAGAAGATCAATGGAATTCTTCACAAAGAGTGTCAAACGAAGTGGAAATTGCGTTTTGAAGTTCTGTGGCCTCTCTTGTTCTATCTTTGTATAAGACCACAGCATGCCAGATTAAATTTGAATGAATACGTAAAGAAAACCCGCGACCTGTTGATGTAAAGAAGCATTCATCAGGAAAAATCTGGAATGGGTTGAGATAACTTTTTAAAAAAGGATGGGAATATTTTAAAATGTTTTACTAGGGAGACAAAAAACTTTGGTGAAATAAACTCTCTCTTGTCAGGCATTAACTGGAAAGAACAATGGGGGCACTTGATGATTGGCTGAAACAGTAACTAATATAAGAGAGAATTCATAGCACGGTTTACTACGCAACTTTATAAAAGGGGGAGAGGCAGAGATGATTCAGTTTTCCTTGAGAGCCAATAGAGGGTCATGTATGGTTTTAGAGACTAGCTATTTATTTGATGTGGGTACTGAAGCAAGAGTGCATACTTCTTGTAAAGAAAAATTCATGTACCTGATGGTTGTTGCATATACGTGTGTGTGTAAACACACGAATGTCTCATTGGTTCACTAATGTATGTTGACTGTCGAAATCCTTGTATTCGTAAGGAAATAGACTGATGAAATTTGGTAATGCAGCGGATTACACTTTTAATAATGGAACTGTACACTCATGAAGAACATCGTAGACTCGTATACTAATGGGGAAAAGAACAAGTCGACTAGAAGTATATTATGTTGTCTATCATGTTAAAACTGAGAGGGTCTCCTTTTGAGATGCATGGTGCAGTAATGATATTGTCCAAACAATAGGAAAGCATTGAAACAAACCAGCTCAAGTATACCAATATAGTAGAACTTTACTAAACTGAATTTGTATGAGAGCAGTCTAATAACTTTAAGCCATTACGATTTAGCTTTAGCTGTTAAACTGCACACACATGCGTTTACCGGAGGTCGAACCTAAGAATCTTTGAGCGAATAGTCCCCATTACACTTTCTGAGCCACCTGACAGGTACGATTAAGGTATAGTTTGCCCAGAGAGCTCACTATTCCAGTAACGGTTTTCATTAGATATTGAGGATCCTTTTATGCAAGGAAAAACATACATATTGAACGTTGTAAACATAGACTTGAGATTTTACACTACTGCTATGTTGTTTCGTAGCTATTGATCCAATCAGTTGATGTTTTTAATATATAATGTGAAAATAATGGATACCACGTCCTCTCCACTCAGAACAGAAAAGTGTCAGGTGTCTTAATGGAAGAATGGTGTTTGGTAATGAGATTACTTTTTGCCTCTACTGCTGTACTAATACCAGTAAACCTCTCCTCCTTCCATTCCCCCCTCTAGAATGTATCCCATGACTATTTGTTTCAATATGGAGTTTCGTCCATATCTACACAAGGTGCGAATACCTCTACTGCTGTTATAAAAGAAGTAAAAAAAATGAAAAGGAAAGAAAATGTAATGTATAGAACAGTTTCTTCTTGGAATCAACATACTTCTCCTTAATTAAACGCTCTTGAAAGTGGACGAATAACACCATGAATAGACTTGAAAAATGCTCTTACCTCCTCCCTTTGTATAAATAGTTCTGCATCCTTCAAGCAGAGAAAATAAGAAAAGAAACGAAAGAGTCCTTTAGAGGTAACCAGAGACAACACGTGTATAAAAACGAAGGGGAAAAGATTGGTCTGTCTGCACATTTGTGCCTTTGCTAAGAAAAATAAGATATGGCACCAAAAATTATTAATTCATTAGCAAAGATACAATACAACATGTACTATGAAGTCAGCGATAAACATAAGAGTATCACACTATATATCCGTTCTCTTTCCTCAATTTACTGTCGCTAATGCAAGTAACAAGTATTTTGCCAATTGAAATCCTAATATGTTTTCCCTTATACATTACGTGTACAGCCAGTTGAATACAGTTGCACGATACCGAAAAGAGAAATTGTAATAACAATAAACAGAAATAATATGGAACAAAACATGGAAGAATGCAATCGACATTCTAGTAATACGAAATATTGGACTAGACAGACAATAAATCGCATAGTAACATAAATCTAATTACGGTACAATAATAGGAAGAGTTGTAACCCTTAGTTGATAATAGCAGTAAATGTACAGCATATAATCCTTAATACTAAACGTAGTTATCGTAAAAACAAATATGTCGGTATACAGGTCGTAGTATGCTCTTCATGTTTACTCTTATACTTGTGAGTCATACATACATCTATTAATTGCTATACCCAACAAATAGCGGTGATCTAATACACATCCCACAAAAATACTGTCCAACACCTCGAAACAGCCTAGAGCTCCTCTCTCTTTAAAAATTAAATGTTGGTCTCTATTTTTGAACCCTTTTTTATTAAAATATACAAAGTTTAGTGAATTTATCTAGAGTAGGAAATAAAATCCATTAAATATTGGTAGCACGGTGTGAGAGTAATCTATTAATGGTGGCAAGTATCCTGGTGTTCCTTCTTTCGAACTATGACACCAAGTTCCAGACTCCGAAGCTCCTGCTAGAACAACTTCAGAAACATGTATCCCGAGAAGCCGTAACCAGAATCATCCCGACCAGAAATGTAATAATGCTGCAAATGCTGAATCCGGACTCCGCAACCAATATCAGGAACAAATTCAGTTTTGAAATTCCTTGGCAACAGGGCAACTGACAGAAACTAGACAACAAGCCAATCCGACAACATCCACCTGCTAGACGATCTCCGATGCGTTCTGTGGTCATAAGTGGAGTCGATCCAAATGTCACAGACGCAGAGGCAGAGCAAAAACTCACCATGGTAGGAAATATCATTTCTAAGTGCATCAGAATAAAAACAAGAGAAGGAACACCAAGCTACATGATCCGGATTCTCACACCGCATCAACAGACGATCTACTAGCCAACGGAGCCTACATCTACAAGCGAAGAGACAGAGTAGGACCGTCTCGTTCAAACCTCTCGGCTGTGAAAAATGCGAAACCTAAAACTCCCATTATCCTTAGAATTGTCCAATTGATCCAAAATGTGTCTACTGCACCGGACCTCACAAAAACAGCGATTGTAACAACCTTCAATTACCTCCTAAGTGGCGAAACCCATCCTACAATCAACTATAAGTGTAAAGGCCGTCCTCAAATCGAACCAGACACTCTAGCTTACACAGCACCTCTCCGACTACCAGAACCTGTACAGCAAGCACCTATAACCTTCGATCAACAGCCCATTACCGTCGCACAAACAATTTCTCTCCTTACTTTCACCCTCCAAAATATATTCCCATTCGACCAAGAAAAGATACTACTACAAATACAACATGCTGCTAAAGAAACCTTCCATGTTAATTTCAAAGTTACCTACTCTGGTCTCTACGTTCACTTCCACACCTCACCTGACTGATTCATTACGCCCTTCTCACTCGTTACCTTGTTTCTCGTCTCCATCTATGCACAGTATTCATTAATGTTTATAAGATCTCACTTGTCTTTCATTGCATCTAGAGTCGCCCCTATTTAAGAAGAGTCAACCCTCACTTGTCTTCAATGTGTCAACGTGTTGTGGCGTCTAAGTGCACTACATCCTCGTCATTCATTCGCATCATTTTACATCCTAATTTCCCTAAAAATATGATTAAAGCTAAGCTAATAATGTCCCAAATTCAAAGATAGTAGTAAATAAAAGATATAAACAATATCCTACCAACCCTTAGCCCATCCACATTTCCATTTTCCCTATACATTCCAACACTCCACTTCCTGGAATAGAGGGCGTAACCCTCTGGAGAGCGCTATCCACTTCGGCGACTGGCATTAAAAATAATACGAGAAGTCAGAATTACTTGGGTATTTGTATAAGCTCGTGGTTAGCTTTAAATCGATACTTATTTTAGACATTTTACGCTTGATAGGCAGTAATTCCCGGACTGCTATATAGCTCCTTGGTTTGGCTATCGAGCCCTGAGCTGGCGCTATTACACGTTTGCTGTGGGCACCTCAACGTGGGTAAATCGTTGGAGTGTAATGGCATGTCAACAGCAGGGTTCTTTTGTAGAAGAAATATTACGTCCAAACCGGCGTTTGGAGAGTAACGTTTGGATTAGTAGAAAGAATCAATATGCAAAGATTACGGCTGTCAGTGTCTAAGTTCTCGATACTTTGTTCTTGGGATCAAGACGAGTGAATGTCTTTGTACTGTACTACAGAGAGTGTGAGGAAAACATATCCAAGAACTGAAGTGGCAATTAAACAAATACTTCATTTATGGGGAAAACTCTCCAAAAGTAATAGAATAAGTTTATTGTGACTGAGTTTCGTCGATGATGATTAAGTTGTACAAGTCTTAAGAAGCCACTGCGTGAACGATCTTCGAATTGTACATTAAGATAAAGTGACTATTGGAAACGTGTCGTGGACAGCGTGTACGTACAAATTCAAAATAAACACACAGTTGATTAACAGTAAAGAAACGTATCATTTAAAGACATCCAGGAAAACTTTATATTGACATTGAAATGTTTTAAATATAGCGAATCAAATTACAATGAAAACTTACGAAATAAATAGTATTAATGAGAAAAGTTTCAGAAAACTGTTGAAGATAAGAAGCCTTAAATACTATTAAAGAGGAAAGATTGAATATAATACTCTCTGAGTAGATGAAAGTTTTACCAATTCATCGAAAACTAGCAATTTTTATACGGAATAGATCGAATGTTCTAAAATTCAAGTTTCTAGTTGAAGTGTATATTTCTCTTAGACTTTTCTGAGGCTCTGAATATTTCAATCTATCCTAGTACATCTATTGATGATATTACGATTATATCTTTCATACATTTTTATGTATAATCTATAATTCGTCTCTTAATCTTCATTTAACATTTTGATAACATTTGTCGTATTGTCGTTATGATCATTTTCTTACGTACATGTATGAGAACTTATACAAGCGAATACTTACCATATTATATTATGTCATGAGAATTCATACAGAAAACGTTTTTAATTTATGTTCATGCTAATATATTGCTGAAGTATTGGACAAAGTGTGTTATTTCGAATGAAGTGCTGGTGATCAACGATCACTGCAAGGCACATAATAAGCTGATTGCACATGACAATATATTCATTAATATTGATCTTATTCTTCATTGTTGCTTGGGTGTATTGATGAAGGATGTATCTTTTTGAAATTAAACTGAAAGGTTATTATATTAACTTATGAAGATTACCGAAAGAATACATGCATGTTTAAATTTCTCAATAAAACGTCCTGAACATTCTAATTCTGATACTCTTCATAGGATATGTGCAGTTCGAATTTAAAAAATTGCGACAGTAAACGCTGTGCACCAAGGCAACCCAAATAGAACCTTCTTATTCCATAATCGTGTCTGATAAACAAAACTCCTTTATCCTTCCTTCGTCACACCCTTACTAAAATCAGCAAACATCATAAGCTCGTTTAAAAAAATAGACATATATTAGTATCGACAAAATGAAAGAATAAAAGCGAGACGAATCAATATACATAAGTTGATGGAGGGAGAAATCGAAACATACAATGAAACATTGAAACCGATGGATGTTTTACACAGAGGCACAGAAATGAGAGAGAGAGAGAGAGAGAGAAGAAGTACAGTTAAAAATATGGAATCTAAACGTAGTAAAATGATTAAGTTCAGTTCCCACAGTACAAAGTTCAGGTCACACAAATCTAACAGTAAGATAGAAGTGAATTTTGGATTTTACATTTTTTCAGGGTTATTCGAATATATAAAGAGTGCTTCAAAAATTCATTAGTAACTTTCAAAATGGAGACCAAACTTGGTGCTCAGATTAAATACTCATGATTTCCAGTGAAACTCCAGAGTTTTGAGACACATCTAGGATAATGTCAAAAGTGTAACACGCATGCTTTGTTTGGGCGGGGTTCGTTTACAAATTAGGTGGGGCTTATTAAACATACTAGTTCGGAATACTTTCTAATCAGGTATTATGCCATGATTTTCAGATTGGGGGTGTAAAGTCAAAATTGGGAGGGTGGACGTAGAGTTTTCCACGGTTTATATCAACACGGTCTGTCCGCAAAAATGTTAAAGTTGGGGGTAGTCTCGAGGATTTGAGGTTGACACCCCTACAGGGGCCGGAGTCTGGTGGAATCATTGATTGTAACAAACCCAGTAGATACCGTAGGTCATACATTCTATTCCAGACTAGTAATGCTAATTGAACATAAAAAGAAAATGTATGAATGATAATTTTTCAGCTTAATTTACATCAGAAAGAGCCAGTATTATAAATCTAAACTGTATTAACATGAAAAATTACAAATGTTCTAAAGCAAAATTAGCATGTTAAGGCTGAATCCAAGTGGGTTTTCCCGCCTTTTTCGTTTTAAGTCAATTATTCAGAATCCCGTGCAGGTAAACAAAATTTAACTTTAACGAACCGAAGTTCGTTTAGTAACTTCAATAATAAGTTTAATTAGCTTTAAGAAAATATTAGTAATATTACATCAGGATTCTGTGCAGACACTTTTGGGACACACAATCGTGAAGTTATGGTAGCTATTTTTCAAAACTAATTGTATACATTATTGAAATACGAAACGAACTTTGGTCCGCGACAATTAAATTCTGTTCATCTGTACAGGATTTTGAATAATAGACGTAAAACGAAAAAGGCGGTTAAACCCAGTTGGATTGAGCCTTAATTTAGGCATAGTAAACCTTAAATGTTCCAGACTGCAAACGTGAAAAAAGAAGCATATGTAATAGTATGTTGATAAATTATAGGATGGAAACGAATTTGGTGCCAAACTAATATAAATAAAAAATTTCTCTTGAAATAGCGAAAAAATGGGGCCATTTTCTACTTATGCTTTAAAATTTATCTGTTCTGAACAGGCCACTCTATAATATATTCCATCTATTGCGAATATAACGTTCTAATGATTACAGCACTAATGAACTAGTGTTTATAGCAATTCGTACAGATGGAATGAACACGACAGAGCTGGAACGGGTCACCGTCTGTCTGGGGATGCTGGTCAAGTTTTGTACTGTGCCGTCGGGTGTAAGATTCGAACCCATTATGACCCGCTGATTCGATTTAGATCTGAGAAGAAGTAGGATGAAGGATAGATTTTAATTACTTCATTGCGTTTGAACAGTGTTTCTTTCAGGGGTGACCAGGATCGGAGATGTTACCCAGACAACAAGAAAAATACGACGTCGAAATTCCGTGTTAAATGGATTATTCAGGCGGGGTCAGTCGGGTTACCGGTTACTTATGTTTGAATTGGTCCCATCACCGGGTCATCGAAAGTGGTCCGGAATTTGCTCTGGAACACACAAAATGAGAGACTGTGTGCAAAGTAAGAGAAAAGGTAAAAATGAATAGAGAGAGGGAGAAGAAGAAGAAAAGAAGCAGCGAAGGCACGATAACAATACATCAAGGAAGAGAGGAAGAGACAAAGACCAATGAAAAACATGAAAACTACATTAACGTTAAGCTAAACAACACAGATACTGTTTACTTGGATTCTGACCAGTGATGCTTCGTAAGTGCTGCACAATCCGGAAGTGAAACTCTGTTTGAATGCTTCAGTGTATGCGAAAAAGAAACTGACTGATGAGGAATTGTACCCAAGTTTTCAAATTAGAAGTCCAGGACGATATCGAAAGCTAGCTGTATCCAAAACGTGCTTAACAAATGCTATAGTGTTTTTTTCTGAGAATAATAACATGAAAAGTTTATACTTCAGATCAATGATGAGTTCTTAACTGCCCTGGAAACCCCATGAGATTGGATTTGGACTTTTCCAACCATCATTCGTAAATCGTGTTCCTCTCTATAATGACTCAGGTGCTTCATTCTACAATTGGAAATATTCTTCGTTCTGTACGGGAAGTAATGATTAGATTATTAACGATCGCTTTGTAAAAAAACTTTAGCTTGAACAGCGTTTAGAACCTATGTTGGCTTGCTATAGTACTGAAATGTCCAGCGCGTTTCCCTACTCCATCTTTTCAACGAAAGACAGCTGCCATTAATTACTAAGTTCAAGTGCAAGGAAAATGTAACTTTGAGTATATGTGTTACATTTTTTCTATATATATTGTGTGGTAACTAAACACACGTGTATGCATGTCGATATTGTCATAACGTATCTTGTAATGAATATATTATGGCAGTTTTAGTAACAAATCCAGTTTAGGGTAAGTATTGCCACATTAATATATGATCATTTATTGTCTTTTGTTTTGACGTAAACCAGCTTGACCGAAGCTAACATCAACAAAAAATGTCATAAGCAAATGGAGAAGTTAAAACTTCAGTTAAAAGTCCTAATACAGTTCGTGCAATTTGACAATCAACACTACTACCATAAGGTTTCCTAGCATAAAAATTATCTTCACATTTTCAACTTCTGTGGAATAAGAAAATAAAAAACTACATGAACTTGCAATAATGTTAGGAGTTTAGAACTTGAGTACATTTAATACTATCCAGCTTAAGCCTCAGGGTCGAAGTCTTTCAGGCTCTTGATTATTGTACTTTTGATGCTCATGAGTATGGGATCGAACCCCACATTTTCCAACATTTTTTTACTTTTTGCAGCTAAGTCGGAACGTTAAATTTTCGTTCTCTGCTAATTGTAAGTCGCGTTTATAATCAAAATAAGACAAATGGTGGTTGAATTTATTAGATAATGTTCAAATAATGAAGAGAATAAAGAAAGTAGGCAAAGACAATCAATTTCAAGTTGTAGTTTATGCCTTAAAACTAGATACTCGAGACCGTAATTAATACTGGAAACGTTGAAAGAAATATTAAATAATTTTTGTTTTATTATAACCACCATTTTGACATGATTTAAAAATTACTCCATTTTCAAGAAGTCATGAGTACTGTAAAGAGTGTTTAAAGCCTATGCATGATCGTATGACTAATTAGTGAATATTTTGTTAGCATTGTGAGGAGTACTATCCACTTGAACCTTCTGACAATGAGAGAGTCATTACTTGCGATAACTGCTTAAGAAAGTTTTCTTTGTTTCCGTAATCGTAGTACTTAGCAGAAAGGAATACCTGAATGTTACTATGTGATATTATGTTCATAGTGTGTCGTAAAAATCGATAGTCGTAAGAGGAATAAGGATAGTAAAATTCATATTTTTGTTGAATATTATTGCAGTAGTTGCAAGTTTTACGCTAAAGGAGATCATTTTAGTTTCGTACCAAAAGTTGTAAAGGCAAATATGAAACTGATTTCTGTATATTATATCTGACCTTAAAAAGATGTAATTAAAGTAAAAAATGAAAAAGGTGAGCGTGAACATCGGCCAAATTTTATTTGTGCATCTTACCCCTGTTTTCAATGTAAGGAATTTATGGCGGACGTTTTACTAATGCTTTCGATGTGTTAATACACAAGTTGAGAGCGATTTTGTGTTTTATGATATTGAAAGTATTGTGAAACACGTCCTCCGTCAAGGACCTAAATTTATAACCGTGACAAGTTTGGCACATAACAGAGGAAATTTCTATTTAGATTTTATTGCGCGTACACTAATTGAAAAAGAACAGATCACTCCTCAAATTTTAAGCCAAGGTGTTAAAGTTATACAAATGACTGTACGCAACATTATTTTTACGGACACTTGTTTGTCAGTAAAATTTTCAAAATTACCTTCAATTTTAGGATTAAACACAACTTTAAAAAAGAGAGATTTCCCCTAACTCTTAAACACAGAAGAGAATCAAAATTATGATGGAAAATGGACATCGCACGAAATTTTCGATGATGTGGAAAATTCTAAAAGGAGCTAAAAGCATTAAAGGTTTGGCATGACGGTTGTTTAAAGGAAAAATTCAACTTACAACGGTAATTGTTTAGCTACTGTATAAATGATGTAAGAACTTTGACGGAGGCGGTCATTAAGTTCTCGTACTTAATTGAAGAAAAGACTTAGGGGATCCAGTGTTTCCTTCAAGTAAGTTTGATAAGTGATATCTATATTTGAGGGGAGAAACATTGTTCTTATTTCTCCTTTTTGGTATAGAAAACGTAATGCACATAGTAAGAAGGTGCTCTAGTGGTTGAAATAGGTGCAGTTCATTGGAGGATATGATGTTTCTATTCATGAGGCTCAAAACGGAGATTAAGTCCAATTTGGACGATTCATAGTAGGTGGGTATGAGTGAAACATCATATTGTTAACGAGTTTTATGGCTGCCAATTTCACGGCCGTTTATGCATTAAGCAGGGTCGCCAAGTTCCTCCTAATGATATGAATGGTAAAACATTAGATTATAGACATAATGCTACCATAAAGGGATAGCAGTACCTTGAAGAAAGCTGTAGTCTTAAATTGATAGAAATTATGAAAGTGTTTGGGATAAGGAAGTGCGTGGAGATCCTCAAGTTAGGAACGTTATTAAAAATCACTGTCAAAATATTGAGGGCGGATTAATTCCCAAGGACGCATTTAAGGGAGGATGTACAGAAGTTGTTAAAGCACTGTATGAATGTAAAGAGGACGAATTTATAGCCTACAAAGACATTTGCTCCCTCTATCCATATGTATTGAAAAACAAATCTCTGCCCATTGGTAAGACTACCATCTACCCAGGAAAAGCATGTCCTGATCACAAACAAATTTATGGAGTAGTGTTTTGTAAAATTCTCCCTCCACAGGATCTCACTATTCCATTACTTCCATACATTGGGAACGGACGCCTCGTATTCGGTCTCTGTCGTACTTGTAAGTAGGAATTGAATAACGGGAACTGTAACCACACTGTGAATGAACGCTCTTTTATCGGTACATTTTGCATTTATGAATTGCAAGAAAGTGTGAAGGGGATATACATTTATGAGATTTACGAGTTCATAGTGCAAGAGGGGTTATTTAAAGATTATGTAAATACTTCTTACAAATAAAACAGGAAGCTTTCGATTTTCAACCTGATTGTATTAGTGAGGAGGACAAAGAGAAGTATTTTGAGGAATATGCTGAACATAAAAGCATAAATCTCAATCCTAATAGCATTGCTAAAACCCTGGTTTACGTTATATCGCGAGACAGTTTTAAAATTCTGTTTGGGAAGCGGGGACAGAGGACTGATTCAATGTATCCCAAAGTTGGTAATGGCGCTAAGTCTTTCTTGGAAATTCACCGAACATCTCACTTTGAAGTGCATAATGTACCTTTGGTAGGAGAAAATTCCTTATTAGTAACATATAGGGATTTTGAAAATGTAAATACTTATCTACCTTTCTCAAATGTAATTTTAGCTGCCTTCATTACATCATAGGCTAGATTATAGTTTATGTGATTACTATATAGTTTACCACTTTATGTAAATTTATTTCTATTATCTCTTCTGGAGAAGTACCTATAGATGTTCGTCCAATTTTCTTTGGCGACACCTTGATTGCCTTAAGAAAGAAATGTGGAGGCATTCGTCCCATTGCGATCGGTAATGTCTGGCGTCGTCTCACAGAAAAATTATGTTTTCGAATTCGTGATTCCATTAATACTTTTCTATCCCCTCACCAATTAGGAGTATGTGTTCCTTACGGTCCCGAGGCTGCTGTCCATGCCGCTCGTATTTATTTTTCACCTCTACATCCTAGTCCAAAAGCCGTCGTAAAGCTTGATTTTCGCAATGCCTTCAACGAATTAAATCGCAATGCCATGTTGAAGATGATTAAAAAAGATTTCCCGTTGAATTATCATTATGTTTATCAGTGTTATTCTCAAGCTAGTGATCTCTTTCTGGGTGATAACGTCATTTTATCTCAACGTGGAGTCCAACAGGGTGATCCCCTCGGTCCCGCTCTTTTTGCAATTTCACTACAATCTATTGCCAATTCTATAACAACCGAATTGAACTTATGATATTTAGATGATGGCATCATCGCGTACGATCTAGACCTAGTTTTTTCTACCTTACCTAACATTCGGGATGCATCTTCAGAAATTGGCTTACATCTGAATTTTTCAGAGTAAAAAGTTAGTTTTCTAAATGTTCAGCAAGACCAGAACGATGCTCTTTATTTAAGATTCATGGACGTGGCTCCTCGAATACGATTTATGACTTCTGCTTCAGTATATCTACTTGGCTCCGTCATCTCTACCGAGGCTCTTCGCAGTCTACTGATTGAGAAGATATATAAACTTGAATTTTTCTTTTCCCGCTTATCTTTGATTTCAACACATTCAGAATTCCATCTACTTAGTGCATCTTTTTCCATCCCCCGTGTAATGTACTTCTTTTCGTTGTTCTCCTTCTTGGCGGGAAGAGTCATTGTTACAGAGTTACGATTGTGTTTTACAGACAGGCCTCGAATCGGTTCTTAATTGTTCTTTGAGTGGCAAGGCTTGGTTACAGACTACACTGCCCGTTCGGTCAGGTGGACTTGGCATTCGTCTGGCCATGGATTTGGCGATTCCGTCCTTTTTAGCGTCTTTCTATGGCTCTCGTCGTCTCGTTGAGTCTATCCTTCCACTGGGCCTTGGCCTCGACCCGGACGCCTCTATTGAAGATTGTTCAGCAAAATGGTCTACTTTAAGTGGATTAAATTCTCCTCTTTTGGATGCCAATAGCTCTCAGTCTTCTTGGGATGATCCTATCATCAAACGTACACAATCGCAATTACTACAACCCACTACTTGTCTTGAAGATCAAGCCAGGCTACTAGCAGCGTATTCACCTGAGTCAGGTGCTTGGTTCCAAGCATTTCCTCCTCCTCCTCTTGGTCTACATCTTTCGAATGGAAGCTTCCATGTTGCTGTTGCCTTACCTCACAGCTGTCGAGCCTGTGGAGCATTCGTGGATAAACGGGACCTTCATGGTCTCTCCTGTGTCAAGAGTGCTGGTAGACACACGCGTCATTCTAGTGTCAATGATGTCATCCTCGGAGCTCTAGTTTCTGCTAATGTACCATCGGTACGAGAACCATCTGGCTGTAGCCGCTCCGACGGTAAGAGACCTGATGGAACGACACTAGTTCCAGGGAAAGAGGAAGACCTCTATTATGGGATTTCACCTGAGCTGATACTTTCGCAATTTCAAATGTTATTCACTCTTTTTTAAAAGCAGGTGGTGCAGCTACTCGTAGAGAGGCCGATAAAAATAGGAAATACTCTGATCTACTTGCTCAGTTTATTTTTGTTGCGATCGCAGATGAATCAAGTGGCTCACCTTTTTCCATAAAGCGTGCGAACATAGGGAGGTACACGCTTCCACTATCTAATAATGCCTCTACTGGATTATTTAAAATATGAAGGTTTATGGTTTCTTCGTACGGTGGTCTGTGCTTAGTACAAGTATTTGCATGGGACGGTACGTCTTCAACTTCACTGTTGTACTCCCACTCTTCCATACACAAAACATCGTACTGCACTGAAAAAGTCTTTGTATCATAATACACATTAAATGATTCTGTATACTCGTCACTCAACGTTCATCTTCTCCATTCACACTTTGAATCAATGTTTGATGCTGGGCCATCAACATGGAGATCGCCTCTCCTCCGACCCTCAAGGAATGCGAGGTACTCCGTTTTTTGGATCATCCTGCTTGTTTCCAGGCTCCCTCCGTGCTTCCTCTCGCTGAGTTCCTTGGAAATCCCCAGGTTACATTCCATCATCTCTCATATCATGTTGGTAGGGGCGGCGACGTTTACTGTGACGATTTTTTCCTTTCTTACTTATGTAGTTGTTCCGCTCAGCAGCTGGTTTTTGATTGTCCTCCTCGTCCGAGCGACGTGACTGCATCTCCTCATGGTCGGTGGATGCTTCACATTTAACCTCACGGACGAAAACCTTATTCTTCCCCTCTTCTTCTTCTGTCGAATGGGTGCAAATTTCCTTTGTTCCGCCGTCACGTAAATTGTTTCCAACCGACGTACCACATTGAGTAAATTGGTCAAAGTGGTAAACTTGATTGTAGCCATCTGTCGTTGATACGATACTGGAAGTAAATTGATGATAGTACTACATATTTGCATATACGTAGCCTCCGGATCCAGATCACGAAGTCGACGAAATCTTTCCGTAACGAATTGTTCAGTACTCCCATCAGTTCGAGGATTGAAACACATCGTCCGTAAACGGGTAAGCTGCGTGCATATCGCCTCCTCTGATTGATAATATGAAACGAAGTTATGCTTGAATTCAGAATAGTTATTAAATTTATCCAGGTGAGAGTAGAACCATGACAAAGCTAGGCCGGTTAAAACGAATGGCATCAGTTCCAACATTTGTGATCGTGGTACACCAACGAGGCTTGCTTCTCTCTCCAGACGTGCTAAATAAGTACTAGCTGTAGTTTCTTCTGTGTTATTTGGGAAACATGTAAAAGAACGTACATCGGCTAGGCGGAGTCGGATACGATCCCGTCCTGCAGGCTCATTCTCTTCACTGGCTGTGCTCTCTTCTCTGCTTCGTCGGTTGTTCGCAACACCCCCTCTTCTTCGGCGTGTTCCTCTCCTTCCATAGTAGTGATGTCCAGTCCTTATGCTGTACTCCATGGGAAGTCGTCCGTGTCATTCTATCGGCGTCCGGTGTTCTAGCGAAGTTGGAGTGCCCTCCGATTCTTAGTAACTACTCTCAGGTCCAGAATTTATACCATGGTCTTCTTCTGCTCCATATTCTCCGCACACACGCTGCTGGTTTTCGTAAACACTGAAATAACCTATTTTGCAAGAAACGGTGACGTACGTTCGCACCTGCCACGCTTCTGTATACTCTGTTACGTCCATAATTTCTGTGGTCGCACAGGGGTCTACATACATTATATCTGTCCGGACCGTATAGCGGGGACTCGTTCCTCAAATGTTCATCTTTTGTGCCACTTCCATAACTTGAAAGGATTGAATGTGGGGTGGCCCCTACATTCATTTGCGAACAAGCCATATCCATTGTTCGACGTTTTTCAATGGCTTCGAAACGCAACTGAAATGTACGCTCGATTTCGGATGTCCGTGTTTCGATTTTGCTATTCAAACTTTCCGTAACACCATCCAATGCCATCTGCAGGGTGAGTGTAGTGATCCTTAAAACCTCATCTTTAGTTTTCTTCGGCTTTCCTTCCATCGTCTCCTGGAAACGGCTACCCTTCGTCTGGCACGTCACGGATTGTTCTTCCAATCGTGTTTCCATTTTCATTAATCTCTGGGTGGCTGCTTCCTCATACTCTTGGACTCGGGTGAGAACTTGTTACCACATCTTGAAATGTTGAGAGCGAAGCTCCGCTGCCGTGGAATCCAATCCTTCGGTCACCAAATGACCTTTGCCCCTTACTTCGCCCTGACGTTGTAGAAGATCCCTCTTCATCTGCTCCTGTTGTTCTGTAAGGTCAGTTTTCAGTTGCTGTTGCTGCGTGTTGACTAGCAGCAACTGTTCACTCATATCCTGTAATTGTTCGCTCGTGTCTTGCTGACGCGTTCTCATATCTTGCAATTGTTCACTAATTTCTTGCAGACGCGTGCTCGCTTCGTCCTGGAACATCGCGGTTTGGGCCGTAAGTTTCAGCAGTAACTGCTGAAGATCGAGCAATGACGGTTCTGCCTTTGTGTTCTGACGTACTTTGATGCACGAACTGCAAAACCACGAATCAAACGCGTCCGAATCCTTTGTAAACGTTTCATCTTTATCTACTATGCTCGATGACTGAATCGCACACTTGATGTGGAAAATTTAACCGCATACGCAACACCGTAAAGTTGGGATATCCAGTTGTTTCGCCACGTCACTGCATCAGGGTGATGCGCGGTCCCACACTCATGGCCTCAGGCTCGGTACTATCGCAATTCATTATGCTTACCTTCCTGTCACTTTGTTCTGTTGCCATGTTAGCTTCGCATACACTTATTACTTTCACACTATGAATGATAAGTCAGTTCAGTTAGTGTCGCCACTGGCCTACGGTATCCGGAAATGTCCGTAAAGTCGTTTACTTATCCCGGCGGAAAGGCACCATTAATATAACCATCCCTGTTCGACCACCATTAATATAATGAGCTTGGTTCGGATTGACATTAACATAGGACGTTCCCAGTTCCAGCACGTCTTCCGATGGATCAGAAGATGACTTTAATCGAACCACTGGTTATTTTCTTCCGCTATCAATTATTCCCTGATACGACCTTACGCCCCACTTCCCTCGAGATGAAGGAACTGTGGGAGGACCCGAAGGAAAAACAGTACCACGAGAGGGGTGTGATACGCACCCAAAACTCGTATCCAAACTCTGCTAAACAATATAGTGCGAGGATAAAATGTTTGGAGAGGACTGGGTACTGGAACGGTTACCCGATAATGCCCCAAGTTCATATATGAAATACGTGGCAGTGAGAAAAATGCGGAACGGTATTGAATATTGCGCACAGTATTATTACTTTTACGCAAATTATCAAGAAAAGAAATATTTTCACTGAACGCTTAAAGAAACGTATTCACTGACTTTTGAGATGATGTATATTTTTTTGTCCACTGACACTATTAAGGAATATACATCAAAATATTTTTCCTCGAGCAATTTTATTTTTACCAACTAAGAGGAATGAAATGAACACTAAGACAATATCAAACATTAATATAATAAGTGCGTTATCTCGCACGAGCATTTACGAAGAAAAAGTATTTTCACAGGGTAGACTTACTTTGTTTACTACTCATATATTTAGTGTGAATACTACCCAATAGTACAAATATTCTCCAAACTCTTGAACACAAATGATATACAAAGGCTACTGTTTATAAAATATTCAGCTTTGAATTGAGTAACTTACGATACAAATACTGGTGCACCTTAATTATATACTTTTTTTCCGTGTTTACCAAAATTCAGTACGCATAATGAGCAAAATTTTTAACAAATTCTCTCTTTAATGCGTGATCGGAGTACTCCTCTTTTCTCTCTTACTACTCCATGCACTTGTATATAGAAAATATAATCAATGCACATCAAACGTACTTAACACAATCTAATCTAAAGCATTGATATCCAATATTCATAAGATTAACATATAAGTATTGAAGAATCACTACTTAAAAACGATATCGCAGCGTGAAACTTTCTGCTTTTATTATTAAATATAGTAAATGGCTTGTGCATAGACAACTTTCTTGCAACAGTTACGATATGACTGTTCAGGTTCTAACCTACAATTGCTACTACTGCTCGCATAGCAAAATATAGATTGACGGGTTGCCTTATGAGCGTGCCAATATTACTATTGTTAAGACATAACTTTGGAGTATTTGACTCTTATTTTTATGAAAATATGTCTTGAACAGTATTTTTAAACAAATATTTGCATCCAGACTCATTCACGAAGTACTGACCTACTTGCCGCACTGGCCAGGTGCCCCTAATGTCTTCGTTGAACAATACTTTTTTTTTCGTCGGTGTCAAAAACGCCCAGTACAGTTTAAATTATCTCATAATTTACTAACTGACTCCCTAAAGAAGTCCGAAGATTCTATTGCTAGTTTTTAACCTTATACTGCAAATATTTTCTAATACGTTAGTCACCTGGACTAACCTATGCGACGTGATGAATATGGAACCGGTAATTAGGTTAGCTTGACGGCCTACTTCTACTGTACCGATTACAACATATAAATATACCAAATTAGCGTGCACGTCTTATTTAAGCTCAGAATTACTTTACTCAAGCCCACTTTCGTACATGACTGCGCAGTCGAATCACGGAAACATTTTATAATACCAGTAAAAGCGCTGCACATGGCCATACGAAATGTACATCGCGTGTTTACGATAGATGAGGCTATCAGTACACCAGTTTCAATAACGAAAATAATGAATTCACTGAGATCGAGATCATCTTTCCTTCTCGAAGGATCACTAGGTTCGTTCGCATCCACTAAACAAGGCTTCCGCAGTTTTCTAACTTATAATAAGAATAAAGGTTACCTGCATCTTCAGCCTGTTCGTGGGCATGCATAATGTTCATCACCGTCATAAACCTCAGGTTCATATTTTCTACGGAGAGAACTGGGGTATTTCATCTTCTCAATAACTTACATTACCCACGGTTTCTTTATCCGTACTTTGGAGTTTGTTCGGTTAATGCAAAGTGTAGAAAATACAATTTTTCCTGGGATCAGTTCGGTGGAGAAAGCATCCTTCCACGCTGTCTTCGTTGAGATCTGTATAGGAAAAATTGCACTGTTGCCACATCGACGCTTCCGACAAGTGTCGAGTGGTGGCGCTGGCGTCGCACTATGCGAGCATGAAGCGTCCCTCGCGGCAGTAAATATCAACTGTCCCGGACTGTATGAGAAAGCATGCAGTTTTTTCTCTGCCAGAAAATGAATGTCACAAAATCGATCCCAACAGCCTACTATTCTAAATGAAGGTTTTCCAGGGTTTCTTCCAGTCATACCAGGCAAATGCTGGAATGGTTCCTGCAGTGTAGGCACTGGCTGTCTACCTTCCAACATCTTCTACCCCACCCTATCCCAGCCTGAACCTCAGGTTCCAAAGGCCAAAAAATAATTTCAATTTAGTATATACAATAAGTCTTGGTCATCCAAATGCTCAAATTGTGAATTTACCCGTTGAAACCTCTCAATTGGTTGGATTGAAAAACTTTCACGTGGAGGTTTGTGCAGTCCGTCACATAGCTGGATACAAACCGTTAAAGAGTTTGAACTTGTATTTGAAACTTTCCACCATAATTCGTTATCCAGCAAACCTACCGTTGATTAGACTACAGTAAATTGAATTTCATTTATAGTCTTTAGACATCTAAGGCACAGGCTGGGATAGATGAGAAGAAAGGAAGTGGGAAGGTGTCAGGCAGGCCTATGTTGAAGATACCCCCGAAATTGTGGCACTCTGTTCGGAGGAACAGCTCGAACACCCCTCGAGCCGCCTCTGTTAACAATATGTTTTAATTCCCTAGTTAACCTCAAAATAAAATGAACGATAATTATAAGTTGTGCTATTGCATGTGAATTTCAGTATACGTATGAGTAATGCAAATATCGACACTAATTCTTTCGGGTGTGAGGTTGAAAATCCCCAGGGGGCTTTGACCCCCAAAAGCATGTGTGGAAAAAACAGTGCCCACGACCTCCCAAGATTAGGATACTATCAGATAAATATTCACATATTAATAAACTAATAATAAAGTAGGTCATTACGCATTCGCCATTGTAATGCAGCAGCCAAAGAACAGAGAGCTATTGCAACTTCAGCGTCGAAAATCTCGAAAATAGCTAGCTTTGTCAGTTTCCTCTTCAGCAACAAGTTGAAAGGTAAAGCCATGTCAAGGAAGTTCTAATCCTTGTTTTTTTTTTATATAAATATACTAATTTAATCATACAGTATTATACTGGATCGGTAGTAGAATCGACGGGGTATGAGGGGCATTTGCTAATAGGGTCTGTCTACGATCTGAAATCCTATATTTTATTTCTGTGGGATATACTGTAGCTATTTCCCTTACTGGAAGCTTGCATACGAACGGGTTGATTTAAAATATATGGTATCTTCTTACACTACTATAAGAAATGTGTTATCGCTTCGAACTTCAGAATTATGTTTGTATTCCCTCTCATCAGACGAATGCAGGGATACTATTTAAAATAGAAACCCTGGCCGCTATTTCCTCATCCCTTTCTGAAAAGTTGTGTTTCCGACCGGGGGATTCTGTACAATTTCTTAGATGGCCAGAAGTAAGATTAGGCCGTAGTTGTCAGATCAACACATAAATGTATATAGAAAATAATAATTATTTTTGTAGAACTTACGAATGCAGAAATTCTGTAATAACAAATATACTGCGAGAATTGAAAGGCATTATCAAGCAAAAATTTGCGACCGTCACGAAAGGATTTTCGCGATCGAATAACAACGCTTTAAAATAAAGTTTCTGTCAGAGGACTGATAATCGGAAGGTCATTACTAATTTCTTAAACGCTAGTTTTTTTTATATCCTTTCTGTAATGGAACCAAGTGCTGATATCTCCCAAAATTTTAAAGCAACGCCCTTTCCCTGAAAAGGCGTTTCTTTTACTTAAAAAAAGGTCCCTTACGGAAGATAATCTACAATGTGCTATCGCACACTTCAAACAATAGGCCTACTGCTGCGACACCGGCCAGGAAAAAAGTAATTATTATAAAATAAGTGAAGCGAAGCCCAGTTGGGGGATTGGTTATCGCCAGGCTTCAGTAGCGAGCATCGTATTTGGATGATCAATGTTCTGTTGAAAAAAAATACGACCAGACCTTTCCAACGACACCTCAACCACCTTCCTAGCCCCAGTAGTTCCAAAACAGACCCCCGAAACTTGAGAACCGCCCCAACTATGTAGATTAATGATTCGGGTTTGAACTTGTCTTGCCAAGACCTTTCGAACGACATCTCAACCAGCTTCCTAACTCTAGTAGTTCCTGAGTTGACAATTGTCGGCAAATGGACATAGCTGACGCATAAGGCTCCACACGACTTGCTGTTCAAGCCTAAAGATAATTTTCTCCTCTTAGGAGGGCAGGCTTAGCAGCGCCCCCTTGCCTACGCCACTGCTTTCGATTACAATATAACGTATGAGGTCGAGCAGAACTAAAATTATTTCATTTGATTACTTCGACTCATTTCGTCTTATTTCATTTTATTGGGTATTTCTCCAATGGCAAATTGATTTGCTCGCTAAAGCTAAATAAAATCATTTATTTGTTTATATTCCCGGCAATTGATAAGACTGTTGCAAAAATATAAATATTCATATTTTAATTTACCCAGTTTAGGATGTTTCAGCGCCGTAAAAAACTTAGCTATCGCTTTTTTTCCTGTTGAATACGAGTCCTTTTTCTATCCTGTGACGTCACGCCTTAAGCCCCTCGTACACGATTCAATAAACATAAAATCAAATTCTTGAACAAGGAGTTGGATGAGTGCATACACGATCCAATTGAAATAATCAGTGGGTTGTATCCAAGTAATGTTGAAAATGTTTGGATGGTGCTCGTACACGATTCGATAAGTTAAGCGGAAGTATGAAATGAAAGTGAAGGAACCAAGAGCACGAGTCGATTTGCTCCTTCTGCGTTGAAAGCGGACACATGGAGTGAATGTTAAACATGATATGCATCGCTTGTAATAAAAACTAACCTGACTAACGGCTGCGGTTCCGTAGTTGGTGATGTCTCGAACATCGACTTTTTGTTGCTTTATTCAAAACTCTTTTCAATTCTTATAAGTTTTTATTTATTTCCAGTTACACGCACTTTTATAAACATCTAACGACAACTGACAATCCAAAGTGAAAATCCCTATTTTATTATTATTTTGTTAAATACGCACTCCAGTTGATCAAGATAGCACCATGTGGAGGCATACTAATCGTGACACTTCGTGTTATGCATGATACGTATTTTGCAACAAAAACAAAGAGTATCTCTAGCGAGCGAAGAGGAGTTAGCTAAAGTCAGGTTCGGTTTTTTTTTTAATTTCTTCGCGATGACTCTCACGGACTGTTCGCCCTACGTCGCAAGGATATACAGTATAGTTCCCACTTCACAGCAATAATTATTCACTTCTTTTAACGCCAATCTTATGTTTCCAAGTCACACAAATACATAATTTCTCCTGTAAATTTTGCCAAAAGGCACCACGTTTCGGAACTGAACCCACTTTAACTAATAACTCTTCGCCCAACGACAATATATCCGCGTTTTTTATACCAAATTATGTTATTCATAACACGAAGTGATACCATTTAATGTTCCTCCACATGGCGTCATATTTGCAAGTACTGAGTACATATTTACGTAAATAATTATGAAATGTGGCCATTTTGAGTTGCTAGCCATCGGTAGGTGATTATCAAAGTGCCTGTATTAAATATTTGTAAGTGGTATAAAGCCAACATATGGCAAAATATGGCAGAATAGCTGCCATATAACTTGCACCGCAGCCAGTACCAACGCTTTTTCTACAAGTTCTTCCAACCACTTTCGTGTATACGAGGTCATTTCTAGAAAACTATAATAGAAATATTTGTTTTGTGTCAATTTATTATTTTGGGTGCATGAACATTTATTTGAGATTGTTGGTGGGCGAGGGAAAAGTACATGCACAGAGAATACATACATAAAGTTACTTAGATAGATGGAGAAACTTTACTTTATGATCGAGAAATTCCGCCAGCTATTGAGCCATACGTACGCTCTATACAACCCATTTTCTTGCAAATTAACATCACAGATACTTACTTCTATGAAAACATAGCGGCAGTGGGCAATGCAAAAAGTGTTAGGAAAAGCATGTGACATTATTATTTCGCTAAATATGTATTTAAGTTGATCAACGTAACAAACATGGCAGGATAGATTTATTTGCGTTCATTAGACAAGCTACATGCAGATTGTAGGGATGCGGAGGAATATTAATAGCGTTACGTCGTATTATGAATGACGCATGATTTGCTACAAAAATCATGGCCACAATGTTGAATAAGCAAAGGCGGGTTAAACAAGGTTAGATTTTTTATTATATGCGATGCACGATTTAATGTGCTCGCTCACCAACGTGGAAGCAGCCAAGTAGTTCCAAGTACTTTTCGCTACTTCCATGACTCGATACTTTGTTGTATTTTAAGTTACAACACTTTCACACATGTTGGAAAAGATTACATTTTTTTATCCCGTAAAGTAAAGTGTACCCAGATACTTCTATGATTAGCAGCTTTGAACTTCCTACATACAGTAAATAAAAACTCTACCTTTCCACATCAATTATGAACAACTAAATGCCACTTTAAATATTAATATCCTACTGCCTCTAAATACAATACAATACTTTATTAGGAATTATAGTAGGCCCTCTATATCAATATCTATTGCAATAGTGATTATACAAAAACTACAGAAGAAACATCAGGTACACTTTACCTCAGCAAAATGCGATGTAATTTCTTGTAGAGATACTTTATTTTAATTTTTTGATCATATCTTTATTTCGAATCATAGAAACAAGGGCTTTACACAATGTAACAATGCTCCATGTCGACATTTTAAGTTTTAGCGTTCCGGAAGCACAGTAGTCACGTGTTCAAGTCACAAGCGATGTGATTGGTAGATCACTACGTTGAATTCAAGAAAAATAGGACAGGTTTTAAATAGGATGTGTCGGATCAAGAGATTTCCTGCGTGGAGTCAATTATTCGTGACGTCATTTCGATCAAATTTCTTGTTCAACGACTTGTTCAAGCTTTATCGAATGGTATACGAGGGACTTTAGGTCAGTTGCAAGTGGCGCTACCTAATACATTTAACTACCTTGAGTGATAGAGAGAGAAAGAGAGAGAGAGCAGAGAGCGGCTTGGCGGGCAATTCAAAGGATGTTAAGCCTAAACAAACGAAACAATGAATGTATCTTTATGTTTATCTGAATACCTGTTGTTTTATAGAGAAGCCAAAGTTAATTTTGCTTAAATATATTGATAAAAGTTCGCAAAATATATCGACTGCATCCAATGACGTTTATTATTATTAGTATGCAATTGCAATAGCGGCCAAAATTGTAAATATTCTTTTGTTCTAATAATGTTTAGAATTGATAAAATGCACCGAAATTTCGTACACGATTTTTTCTCATAAAAACCCCAGGAAACGAATTTATTGAAATCAAAAATACTTCTGTATGTATGTGTATGGATAGTTCAGAGCCAGAGTGAACTCAAACAATTCTTACTATCTTTATTCACTTCTTTTATTGATATACATATTAAGTCTATGACTTAGTGAACTAGCTTGGACTAAATTGGATTTGTACTCTGTAGTCTTTTGAAATCGTCCCATTTATGTTAATAATGTGTATAACTCGAGAATAAAATAAAATATAATTTAAGTATACGCTAGAATGTAAAAATGTTGTTAAGGGGGTTAAATTTTGCAACTCTGACTTCAGATTCGTAATGACCGACTCCCCTAAAAAACAGAGAACAGATTTGGAGATCAATTTACTTGAGTTCTTTACTTTCGGCCAGCGTTCTTGGAATCAGCCGCACTGTGCATTCCTCTGAGAAATGGAACATTGCCTGTATTTCCGAAACTATGAATAATTTTGAATTTTTCGAAGAAGCTTTTTTCTTGTTTCAATGTAACCTCCCGAAGTTTGCACCATTATTTCGGGGACACTCTGTATATTCAATAGAAACAAATTAAAACTCAAAACTGTTTTCTAAGAGATCTCTTAAAAGCACGCAAAGTATAAAGATGAATGTTTGATGAACTAAATACATTTGCCATGATCTTATAATCTACTTGCCTCTGTTGATCTATATAGGATATTCTGTCCGCACTCATTTTCCCCTCTTCTCAAACCTTTCTTTAAAATATTTTTCCGCATGATTTGCCATTTCCATGTTCATCCTCGTTAGGTATTTCGGTATGTTTGGGAAGAAAATTTTGAAGCAGACGTAAATTCAACGTGTGAACGTCCTTGGAGGTTTATTCCGCGTTGTGTTTCCTTTCCTTCTCTTCTCTCTTTTACACTGTCCTGAAGCGTTTTGGCGTTGGTTACAAAGATCCCGTTGACCACAGCTGACAGATAGTTTCCAACCAAGTTGTAAGAAAACTGTCTTATCATAAATAACGCAAGAGAAGGAAATTGCTGTTGCTTGTTGTTGGCGGTTTGTAATCAGGAAAGTTTCCGGTGTAAGTTTTGACGAAAAAATTTACAACATTGTCAATTTGTCATCCATTACAACCCACTCATCTCCTATATTGAATTCCCCACCACCCATCCATTCGTTTTTCCTCCTTCATTTTTACCTGTTTGTTCTTAGTTGTCAGAAGTTGAGGCGCATCATTTTGACGTGGGCTGAAAAAACAACTCTGAATTAGGACCAAACCCAATACAGAAATGTTTAGCATTTCCGTTACAATCATACACGAAAAGTATCTAAACTTCATTAACTGCTTACATAAAGAATAGAATATCGACAACAGAGTAGTGTCTACTATTTAATTTTAATAGCTGAAAGGCAAATCCTTGGCTCCATTTGGTCGGATTTGAGTTATTGTCACAAAAAGTATGAAAACAAACACCGCATATTGTGTTGCAGGAATCATAAATTTCAAATTATCACAAGCCTCGGAAGTAAACTGCACTATGCCACTTTCTTGCCAAAAACGACCTCAATACATTGTTGTGTACATTTGAGCATTCTCTTCCTGGAGGTATGCACAGCTGTCATTGTTTGTTTTGTAGAAGAATTAGCAATTGATAACACAACACTACGTCGCAAAAAATGTGAAAGAGCGTGCTAAACTCAACAAACGTATGACCTGAACTCGAGTTTTGCGAAAACTGACATAGTGTAGTTTACCTCCAAAGCACAGATATAAGGAAAATGGTGAAGCTGAAGCCTAGTGACTAGTGAGGTTTGATGAAAGACCAAGAGACCTTCAGGAGCACCAAATTAAAGAATTCGGTACAGCTAACAAAACAAGCTATCTGGATAAATGAAAATAAAATAAATAAATAAATAAATGATTTGAGAATCGTATCCAATTTGAAACAATGAATTATATTTAAAACTTTTAGCCATTTTCCGAATTTAAAAAAAATAGAGAAACTATTTTTACACTCAGAAAATGTGGCCACTACACTTGGATCTGTCATTTACAACAAACAACCACCCAGTCTTGCTGTCCATTTTACTGACTAGCCCCATACTAACGGCTAGTCAAACTTAAAAGTGCAAGAAACCCAAAATTCTCACAGCAGGTTTCCAACCCATGTTGAAACCTCTCCGGAACAAAGTAGGCGCAACGGTGTCTGACGGAAACGGTGTCAGTAGTTTATTCCACATTCCTAAAAATTTCACAAACCTCTCAGGATTAGACAACTTGAGATTCTTTTCTTACATCCCAGAATCCAATCAAATCCTCTCCTATCAAACCACATATAATACATTTACATTCAATTTCTTTCTCTGATCTCCGCATTTATTCCATCTTATTCCCTTAATTGGAAAACACTACTTTACAAAAATGCATTTCTCAAGTATTAAAGTTTGTTTAATGACTCATAGACTCATATGGTTTTGAAATATTTCTGAAATGATTTTGTAGTACTGAAAGATTCTTACTTCGTTTGAACACAAAATTTATGCAATAACTATTGTAAATCAATCTAAGTTGTACACTTCCTTAGATGACAAAACTGGTTGTCAATTATCGGGACATCAATTTGTTGCTGTAGTAGGCGCAAATCAAGTAAGTATATTTAAAAATGCTAAGTAATGCTTTTATAGACAAAATCAAAGCTACCCTATAATATAAAATGTTCCTTTAAGAACTAATCACCCCAAACATAGAGTCAACGTCATAGTTTTTTCCACTCTTTCAGACCATGAGGAATCCAAAGGTGTAGGAATTACTTCTTTCTGAGTTGTATTTCTTGAGAGCTAGAGGTATTCAGGTGGAAAAAGCTCAGCGATTTAAAAGTACCTGCCACCTATAGAGTCAAAGTGATAGTTTTACCAATCATTCAAACCAAATCTCTGTCTGCCTTGTAGTTCCTGAGGTCTAAAGGGGTACAAGCTGAGAAAGCTAAATGATTTAAAAGGATATGTCACCTTTACAGTCGAAGTTATAGTTTTACCAACCCTTTCATACCACAACGAATTCAACGGTGTATCGATCGTCTCTGTCTGACTTGTAGTTCTTGTGATTTAGGCGGAGAAAGGTAAGCGATTTAAAAGAACCTTTACAATCAAAGTTATCGTTTTACCCATCCTCTCAGGCCACGGCCAATCCAACAGTGTATCGTTCATCTCTGTCTGACTTGAGGTTCCTGAGATCTAGAGGGTACAGGCGAAGAAAGCTAAGCGATTTAAAAGAACCTGCCGCCTATAGAGTCAAAATAATAGTTTTCCCACTCTTTGAGATTACGACAAATCCAACAGTTATCGCTAATCTTTGTCTGACTTGTAGTTCCTGACATCTAGAGTGGTACAGGCGGAGAAAACTAAGCAATTTAAATGGACCTGCCACCTTTGCAGTCGAAGTTATAGTTTTACCCACCCTTTCAGACCACAACGTACTCAACGGTGTATCGATCGTCTCTGTCTGATTGCAGTTCTTGTGATCTACGGGGTACCGATAGACGGAGAAAGTTAAATGCTTTTAAAGGACCTGTCATTTTTACAGTCAAAATTATGGTTTTACCAATCCTTTCAGATCACGACGAATCCAACGGTGTATCCTTCATCTCTGTCCCTGTAGTTCCTGAGATCTTGGGGAAAGGTTTAGACTAGCTTCCTAATATAAATACACGAGTGCAATGGTGGATACTGTGTGCCTGATATAATCAATAAAAAGAATTGACTCTATATGAGTTGTTAGTTGTGAGCTCAGAAAGATTTATAGTTTGTTATTTAATTAATGTTAATGAAAGAAATTTACTTTATTGATATTGTTGGAGATTTATTTGGAAAATTTAATCTATTCAGAATTATTCAGAATTTTATTATTGTGAGCGTTTCGCATTGTTATAAGGCCACTTTAAGTTTTTCTAAACGTCAGAAATATGAATATAACTAAATTGATTGTTTTGAATTGGTAAAAATTAGTACCACAAACCCAAATAGAGGACCGTGATGTTGATAGGGATTATTTAAAATAATAGAAATATTTAATTTGGGAAAGAATTGAATTTGTATTTAAATGCATTTAATAATATAAAGGACTGGGCAAAGTTTAAATAAAAGTTTATTCCAGAATTTAAATGAATGAAGCAATTGAAGTAGCGGAATTGCAGAAAGTAATGTTTCTAATGTATGTAAGAGTGATGTTTGGGTATTGTTGAGACTTGAGAGAGCTTTCGGTTTATAGTCATAAATTGTCTGAGAGCGTATTCTTTTAATCTCAACGTTTGAGCTGGGATGCGAGCTGCAGTGCCTTATGGCTCTTTTAGTCTTGTTTGCGTTCGAAGTTTCGATATCTCGTGTGAGGGAATTTTACAAAAGAGATTTGCTGTAGTCTCTACTGAAATAGGAAGTAGGAATTGTATAAGCAGATTTGGAGTAGGGCAATCTCTTTTCCCTGTCACGTTTCTACAGAATCCTGCTTAGTTCTGCATAAGAAGTCAATATAAGAACATGAAGAAATAAAAAGGAACCCTGAGATTAAGATATTGAGCTGGAGCATTGATAGAAGATTGTTAATTGTCGTATATAGTCTAATTTATTAGTAACGTCGAAGTTACGAAGATATTATTATTATTATTATTAAAGATATAATTTTACATTTCAACTGTCCCAAAGAAAAGTCGTAATTGTTTTATTTGGCTTCTGAAAACTTAATATACTAATCAAACATCAAATCTTCACAATTTTGCAAACAAAATAAATCCGAGGCTGATGGCGAAGTCCAGTAATCCAGCTTTCATAGAAGGAAAATACAGTGATATTGAAAATACAGTGATTGAAAAACAACAACTGTAGTGCAAATTGACATGACATTATTAAATTGACAAATTAACATGCCGCAGTCTATTCGGATTCAAACCTGGAGTTGGTTCAAATGTTAATGGTAGGTCCCGTCCATACAAGCTACTTAATCTATTAGGACCGGATGTAAATTGCTAACTTTGATTGTAGATGTCTTTCCAAGTTAAATGCATAAAATTGTGCATAATCGAATAGAATAAATTAACTACATTTCTCATATTATCATTTGCATGCTAAAAACTTTAAACTATATTCCAACGAACATTTAATTTCGTTAATAGGGAGTTAATGTGAATTTTTTTCAACTATGACATAAATTTCGCTTTTCTGAGGCGACATATTACACTTATTGAGAAATACAAATTTAATAGTGAAGCGATGGTCAAAATATTAAAGAAGGAAAATCCACATAACAAAGAAAGAAGGAAAGTATGCTTTATTCTTATTCTTACATAATGGTAAAACGACATGTCTGGATTTGTGAAGACTGTATTCAAAACTGCCTTTACGTCTTAGTAACATAAAGGCCTCTCAAGGCGGCTTCGTGGATGACTGGTCAACATGTCGAGCTACCATTAACACATCGTTAACTGAACCAGGTTCTTCATGGTAAAAAATTGGTAAATTTTATATTTTTTTGGTCATTTTAGTAACTAATGACTTCTGCGCGTCTCGAGTGTATTAGCTGTTAAGTCTCTAAAATCCCCAAACAAATATCCATACCGCAGCCGGGATTCGAATCCGGGACATCGAGTCGCTGGCTTAGCGCCCCAAACCGCACGTCTACCAGATCGACTCCAGTTTCTTCATCGTCCACTTCTTGATTTCAACATGTTTCTTCTGAACCATTATTCAGCGTCGAATAAACTGTTGAACAGGCGGACATTTCTTTACATTACTTTTTGGTACTAATGTTTAATGCACGTATTTTCAGCGTATGTATGCTACTGGGGAAGCGAGTAGCTCCCAATCTTTTCCACATCGTAAAGCTCTCTCTCTGATAAAATTGTTATAATTATTTCGAAAAAGTCTTATCTCCACAATTTTCAGAGAACAGTCTATAAATCTAGTCATGTCAATACATATTCTCTCATAAAATTTATGATGATAATAGACTTAAAATATTCTAATAGAGAATTTCAAAAGATATTCATATATAATAGAACACTAATTTAACAGAAAACGGGTATCTCTTTCATTTCATGTAAAAATCAATAGTGGAGAAACTGCCTTCTTAGAAATGACTGATTCAATACATCGTGGCTGCTCGGTTGTGTTTCCCCACCAGAGCTGAAACGGGTTACCGGGTCACAGGCTCAGTCTAGTCATTCGGGTCAAGTTTTGAACCGAGTCACTGGGTTGTAACCTACCCTTAACTATTACTTTGAAACTATACCTCAGGATGGATCAACCAGAAAAGGAACATTGAATACAGCCACGCTGAGTGTTTCGTCGATTAGGACCCGCGTTATTCCTGTTGATATAATTTGAATTTGAACATAGGAACACTAGTACAACAAGATGCTGCAATGGCAGTATGAGTCGGGAAAGAGCCGTTTAGAAATTGTAACACCTTTACTGTAAATTATAAGAATTTTATGGGCGGTAACAGCACTATGGCTTATGCTTGTCGCGACCTTTACCGTCTAATACTAAACTTCTATGGTTGGATGTTATCAAGTTAAATCAAAATTCACCTACTTTCTTTTCTCTAAAAGGTTTATTACAAAGTTTCAAAGTGTTTCGCAAGTCAGTAGCCTGTGACAGTATATAATAATAATAATAATAACTTAGCAATCAAATGTGATTTTGAAATCAAACGTACTTGTGGCTGATGATCTAGCTTAAAAATACAGTTCCTTAGCGATGGGTTCAATATTCGCCCTTTTCGATATTTCTCTCCAACTCAAGTAGCATTCCAAACGAAGTTAAACATCTTAGACAAATATCAATTGACTTCTAACGATAGAAACACGTCCACTTCGTAAGGAAAAAAAATGCAAATTTTAAGATTTGTTCCTAGCGTTCAAAGTTTAACTGCAATTTGGATGTCTAATGTTTTCTTCAATCAATCGATCCTTTAATCCAGTAAAGTTTAATTAAGTACCTCTTCCGAGAAACGAAAATTTAATTTTAGTTGGAGGGGGTGCTATTTTAAAAATCAGAAATTTTCGACCTAAATCCATTCAAATTAATTTAAATATCTCTTTTAACTACAATCAGATAAAACTATCCACAAAAGATGTATCCAATTATATTTGACGATCTCAAAAGGCACACAAACTTTCTAATTAACAAAAAAACTTATAGATAGATCCACTTTTCGTCACCAGTCACAATTCGATGGAGAAATGATTTCCTTTTGTACCTGGCGAGCAGAATTTCACAAGTGGTTTTTCGGGTTTTCTGCTGTCGTTCAGTCAATGCATGTGGAACCCATTTTCGCACCTTCTGATTCTTGCCCATGGCTTTTAAACGTATTGAAACTGCTTCTCGTGTCACATTTAATTGATCCGCGAGTTGTTGTTGCGTTTGAGCGTCATCCTCATCCAACAAAGCTTGCAATTCGCTGTCTGCAAACTTTTTCGGTGGTCTTCCACGTTCTTCGTTTTTCACTCTTAAATTTTGTAAACCACACATAGCACTGTGACTTACCAAGAGCATGATCACCGTAAGCTTCGACAAGCATGCGATGCGATTCTGCAACAGTTTTCTTCAAATTGTAACAAAAAATCAATGATGTCCGCATATCGTAGTTTGTAGGTACAAATTCCGCCATGTTCAACGCTATTAAACACTATACTATGACATGAAACTTGTCTGGTTGTGAGTTGCAAATCGTTATCAGCAGTTAAAACAAGCAGGTGGCGCCAAGGACGCAGTTTTATGGTAATTACAGTGACAGCTAACGCCGTCCATGCACAAATTCCGGTTTCATATTTGCACACCTGGTACTTATGTAACACTATGAAAAACTATGAAACACTATGAAAACTTCAATAAGTAGTGTATGTACAACAGACTTCACTTTTACAACTTTTCCAAACGACAATTTCCATAAATGGTGGATAAATAAGGCCATGCCTCCGCCTACTGTTCATAAGAGATAGCATCTGACGTGTACATTTAAATTCTATTTGAAGAAGCACCATGGCGCTACTATCGCTCACTTTTGCCAAGCATAATCTAGAAGATTCTAACTGCCCAAGGTTGATTGATTTAAATCAAAGTGATTAAAATCACGCTTTAAATTGCGATTTAAATTAGACGATTTTAAAAAGCAATGATTAAAATCAAAAGTTTTTTTTTTAAACGAGAAATAAAGTGCAGTATTTTTTTTGTCATTCCGTGGTTTGAGTCATAGGTAAGCTTGAAATTTACCTTTTAGTCCTTATGTGATGATAGGCACTTATGGTGTAAACCAAAAACCAATGCGATCGACTTAGAATTTTAACAAACTATTTGACTGGTTCATGTGATATTACCCGCGAAATTTTAGAACCTTAGGAAACCAAGTCACATCATAAATTTATAATTTGTATTATAAAATGTATATTTTTATAAATATATATGAAAATGAACACACAGAAAACAGAAAATCCAGTTTCTGTTTACAAAATAAAAATTGTTGTTTCGTAAGATAACCTACTTCATGTATTTGTATAAAATTATATGATTCTTCACAAATTGCTCGAAAGCAATTTATATATACGCAATGGAAGTATAAAGTTTACCTATATGTATGCTGAAGGATGAAATGCAAAGCTGCGTATCTACAACTGATTTGTTTGCATTATATAGCTCTCATTGAATTGAATTTTATCTAAGCCCTTTAGGCAACTTTGGATCAAACCGAATGGATGATGATGGGAGAATTGGCGGAATGAAGAAAGTGGGAGGAAACGAAAGAACCCTGAGAAAACTCAAGCACACGGTTTTTGTTCACCACAAACCCCACATGGCACGAGCCGGGATCCAATCAGGGACCGCACAGACCAAAGGTGAGCGTTCTACCACTGAGCGATCGCGGCTCCAAAATAGACCTCATACGTTATGGAATATTGTCATGGGGTATTCCCAAATTAATACTACCATTTTGAGAGAAATTAATATTTTGTTAGGAAGATGTTGACTGGTGAAAAGAGGCAATTACGATTATAAAATTTGCAAAAGGAATACAGGCGTCATTTTAGAATTCATGCTGATACGTAGAGATATTGTAAATTGTTTCTTTCTCGAATTTATTTACGGCATATGCCCATGTGAAACTACTTCATTCACCGTGTATCGATGAAATTAACGTAGAAGTTTCATACATGTTAACTTTTCTTTATAAAATATACTATAATTAAGTAACGCTTATCTCTCTCTTTTTTTGAATATTAATAGTTGTTGTAATTGTGTATTTTCAATGGCTATCTTTCGTAGCAAACACCATATGTTTGTGAATTTTGCTTTAGTTTTTACTGGTTAAGCTATTTGTAAAGGAAAACGAACTTAGTAGCTTTCTCAGTACTGCAAGAAATTTAAATAATAAAAAAAAAGATATTTACATATAAAAATCTGATTTTAATAAAAAATAAACAAAGATGATTTTTTTTCAAGCCTGTAACAACTTGGTTTAAGTGAAGAGCTATATTACAAATGCAAATCAACCATTTATTCATTTGTAGCGCTGCTGGAAATTTTAGAGATAAATTTACTACTCACTACATGGTCTATGCTTGGAACCCGGTGACCCGGCGGGCAAAGCAGAGTTTTTAATTAATTACTTGCGTTTGAATAGTTTTTCTTTAGAGGTGACCGGAACCGGAGGTGTTAGGGCCAGAACACGATAAATACGACGCCAAAAATTCACAGTTCATTATACTGAGACTTGAGTAGTGGATTTGCAAGTGGTAAGACGTGTGTTGTGATCGCTCCCGAAAAGGTGCTAATTTTAGGGGGAGAAACGGAACTTACGAACTTGGTGAATACAGAAACTTAAAGATCTTAATGAAAAGAACATATTATTAAGTTTTCGTGCATGTAGGATTTTTTCGGCAGGACTTATTAAGGGACCAAATTTCCTATGTTAAGTATATGGAACTATAAGAAACATACTTCCGCGTATTAACATTGGCAAGGTTGAACGATCAAGGACATCCGGTGACCTTGAGGAGATAATTTCAAGTGCCCGCTGCAACGACATTTTCTTGGATTCTTGTGAGTGTATATAGACAGCATGGAGGGGTAAGTGGGCTATATCTCCGGGACCGCTGGGGATGGGCGCTTGATATTTTGGAGGGTCGGTGACCTCAACTTTTTTTTTACTCCCCTCCGGAGGCCGGTCTCTTGGGTGTCGTGTCCCATTATCTGCGGCTCTGGGGATGCCATATTGGTTCTCCCAAGTGTAAACTTTGAACTTTAGTGCGTGTGTCGTGCGAGTACGAATACGAGAGCGCGAAGATGTCATAAAGCTTTGAATATACTAATATCACCAAGACTGGACTTGCCAAACTTGAGCCACAGTGGAGATCCGGCGATCCAGATCCTAACAACCCATTTCGGTTAAAATGGATGGATAAAGTAAAGAAGAAATAAATAAATGTAAATAAACCAAGGTCTAATAAGGAAGAAAAGGAATTGAAACAAAATATAGCGGTGGAAGTACATGGGAAAAAGCAAACAAAGAAGGCACAACTAAAACAACGCCTTTGAGAAGTGTGAGAAGAGGGGTCGCTGACCAGGAAAGTATGGATGTACTATCTGGAGAACGAGGAACACCAATGAACCAAGATGAGGAACCGAATAAGAAAAGACATAGAACACCAGAAGAGGAGGAGGCGAGTAAAAGATATAAACACGAGAAAGAAGTAGAAGAACTGAAAGTACGTTTAGCATACGTAGAAGGAAGAATAACGGAATTGGAAAAGAACCAAGAAAAACTAGAAAGAGAAAACGCAAGACTTAGGGAATGCGAAATTAAGCTGGGGCAATGGCAAACGAAAGTAGAAGAACGGGATCAAGATATCGATAAATTGGAAAGAACAATCGACGAATTAAAACAGGAAGCAATAACTAACTGGTAGCTGAAGAGTCAACGAACTAAAAATAACCATCAGCCAGACGGAATCTAGAAGTCAGGAGACAGAAGAGAAATTGCAGAAACAGGAAGAAGAAATACGAACATTGTAAGTCGAACATGTGGAGAAAAATGATACAAGAAAAGTGAATGTGGGAAAAAAGAAAAGAAAGTATGTCTACCATGCTATCAAAGGAGTAAAAAGTGCGGGGGAAAACAAGAAGACTGCCCTCAATATAAATTAAGCCTCCAGAGAACCATAGATAAGTTCGATTATGGCCCATAACGATGATCGAGCTGAAGTCCAGGACACTAAAGCTAAAAAGAACCCCCCCCGTGCAAACAATAAAGAAGTCTGAAAAGACTAATAGAGTATAACAAAAGTAAAAGAAAATAGAATTAATAAATAATTGGCTATCAAATGGCTACACAAAATCAACAGAAAATTACCTCTTAATAAAGTCAGGGCACATTAACTTTGAAGAAAGTAACCAAATCGTCATACATTACATTACATAAATCCTGAACTGCAGACTTTCCCTAGGGGTTTTGCGCAAATGATAGCTTTGTCGCATGACAGATTTGAATTAGAGGAGATGGATCATGAAATCATAGAAGTTCGTGATAACCAAAACCTTGAAATGTATCTATCCAAGAATAGATATGGCTGTGGATTCGTGCATGTCAAGTCATCCAAGGAGGATTTCTTAGAGGATTTGAGTCTGACTTTGGAACTGCTAGCGGCTCTACAGGGAGTAAGAAAATTACAATACCGGCAATTGGGATGGGCCTTTGGAGAGCAGATCCATACATGGTTCTAAGAAAAATAAAAGATTGGGAAAATAAAATAAAGAATATTGGATTGGAAATGATAATCAGTGATAAGACCCTCTTTAGAACCATATCAGAAGTAATGGATAACATCAACCCAAAGAAACATGATGAGAATGAATATAAGGATTTAAAAGAAAAGGAAACTATGGATCTGTCAACAGTAGAGAGTGAAGAAGAGGACAAGGAAATGAACACCGATGAAATAGAAGGAATAGAGGAAAAACCCACCCCCAGGAAAAAGAGAAAAACATGGAGATTCTGGATCCCAAGATTTTACAGGAAGAAAGAAGAGCAGAGGATAACCCTGGTGGAGGAAGAAGCCCAGGCGGGACCTGGAACAGGGTCGGAGGCGCAGGGAACCATGAAGGAAGAGAGACCAAAGGAAGAATCGGTAGAGAAGGCAGATAGAAGTAACCTAAGCTTCAACCCAAACAAATTCTATGAGGATCTACACCTAAATTATAATTTATCAAAACTGGGGGAACCACAGATGTTGACGGCGGCTCTCAGGATTTTAATACGAAATATTCATCTACAAGGCAAATCAATAATCTTCCCGATTATCGAGGAAGTTGATAAAATCAATCTTAGAACAAATGGAATCACTACCGACCCAAAGGACTTGCTGAAGTTAATTGACAAAGTATTTGAGAGGAGAAAGGAGTCATTTCAGATGAATAA